>WOXC01010311.1:0-144109 GCA_011680675.1 Gymnobelideus leadbeateri
ATATATTTATATATTCATATATACATGTACATACATACATACATAGAGATGCATATGCACAAACACACAAATGGGTCACACTCCTGTGCAGCCCTCTTTAGCTATAATGGTGACAGTAACAGAAAAATAGATAGAAAATATTAAGAATAGCAGATTTTAGACTGTCTACAAACATTAATTTATTTCTTGGTACTCTTAATGTATAAAGTTTGTCCAATGACCAAAGAGTTGAGCCACTACTAGAGGAACTGAGCCACATCCATGTTGATATTTTTGCCTAACCTTGAGGAACTGGGTAACCATAGGTGGTGGAGGTTTTGTTCCTACTCTCTGTTCTGTACCCAGGGATCCCTGTACCCATAGGTGATCCTTGCTGGAAGTTGTAGTGCCAAAGCAATATTCACAGTGCCCAAGTCACTAGAAATATACCCACATGGTACTCAATTATAAAATATAATAGACTCTCCATAGAGAAGACAGAAGCAAAACATTTATTCAAACACCAGAAAACCAAATTCCAACACCAGGAAACCTATTCCATCATAGCAACATAGAAGTTAATGCACCAATACATAGCAGAGAGCCATACCATCCATTAGCTTTCCCACAAACCAATACAAGCTTAGCTGGCAAACACCAACTTTTACTCACAAACCTAGTTGTCTGCTTATCTACCATTCTCTCTCCTCCCACCATCTAGCTGTTATGATTTCCATCTTCCTGTGGGCTCTGCTCGACCCTTCAGCAAACTCCTCCCACCATAGGCTCCATGTGATTACATTCAGCCTATTAGGGGGCAGAATTTTTTCAAAGCAGGGAAGGTCTTCAGATTTCCTTAGTCTTATTAAGGGGCAAGGAAGATCTTCAAATTCCCATTCCCATTACAGAAGTCCAGACTAAAGTTTCTTCTGGTTCCTTATACCACCCAGCTCCCCCAATTTTTCTGGTAGATCCTTATCAATACATAAGACAATCCCAGTAGAACTCTTAACATAACTGATTGACAAGCAGACAAAATCAAACAAGCAACAGTTACATGTGGGGCTCTGAAAAGGAATCAAAACATTGACAGTTGATTGGCATCAG
This sequence comes from Gymnobelideus leadbeateri, assembly GCA_011680675.1. Taxonomy (NCBI): domain Eukaryota; kingdom Metazoa; phylum Chordata; class Mammalia; order Diprotodontia; family Petauridae; genus Gymnobelideus; species Gymnobelideus leadbeateri. The sequence goes on from WOXC01010311.1 coordinate 1,087, forward strand.
ACACACAAAACTTTAACAGACCCACAAATCACACAAGCCTCTACAAGTATCCTTGAAAGGTCATTACTTGTTCAACTTAGGGACTCGAGCTCCTTCGACCACTCCTTGTTCTCTAGCCAGGTGTGCAGTTGAGAAGGAGTTGAGTCCTGGGGAAGCCTTCCTCCAGTGAGAGGGGAATCCTTATCGCACATTCTTTTGTACATTACCTTGGTGCTCCCAGGATTGGTTTTACTTATGGCTCACATACAAGGTGTCCCCAAAAAGGGACAGGAGTAAAAGAAGGACTAACTGTACAATGTGAGACAAGTCTGATACATATAATTTATTCTTACACAGAAGAAGAATGCTAGACATAGAACACTCACAAGCACACAGTTGACAAACCATTCTCATCTCTTAAAATTAATCAGAACGCTGGGTAGTATTCAGGACTGTATTTCCCATTTCCCCTGTACACCTGTACCACACTGTACAAACCACTTTGGGAGCACGTCTGTTGGTAAATGTTTCGGTTTGGACCCATCATTTTGTTGGTGGTTATTCTGAAGAGTACACAGGCTTTTACTGCCATATTCCTTTTCTTGATGCTGTTATGATGTCATTTGCTCTTCTCATTGCACCCAGGACCTCAAGATATCTTGAACTTTCAAGATTATCTCCAAGCCTAGACATGTCTAACTTGAGAACTATATTTATTCATATTATCAGGAGAAGAAACGAAAATATATAAAGGTTAGCAGGATTCTAGGTCCAAGTTCACCTACTTGAGTAACTTCCATGTGGCATGATGGCAAGGTGAGGTGAGGTTAGCATCATCCATTCCTCCAGTCTTTTCCATGGAAAAGTCAAAGCAGGTAGTGATCTATTTGCCACATGAGAGAGCTGTATTCAAGAGGATTTAGTTAGAAGCTGTCTATTTAACTGGCATAGTTTTTATTAAGCCCTTGCTCCTTTGCTATTGTCATGTTTTTATAATTATAATTATTGCTTTGTATCAGAGTTTGAAATCTGGTCCTCAACATCTCTCACATTTAAAAATGATTTCCCTTGACTTTTTGTTCCTCCAGATGAATGTTTCATTTTATTTTAATTTTTAGTTCTATAAAGGAATCTTTCAGTAGTTTAGAATGTTGCTGAGTAATTAAATTAATTTAGGTAGTATCATTTTTACTTATTGATTCAATCTGTCCAAGAGTAATTAATATTTCTTCAATTATTTAAGTTGGCCTTTATTTTTTGAAAGAGTGTTTTTGTAGTTGTATTCATATAGTTTCTGTGTATGTCTTCGTAAGTAGACTCTCAAGTAATTTATAGCTCCTATGGTTGTTTTAAATGAAATTTCTCTTTCTAGCTCTTCTTGTTGGATTGTGTTGCTAATATACAGAGACATTAATGATTTTTACAGATTTGCTTTATAAACCACAGCTTTTCTGAAGTTATTGGTTCAATTAATTTTTAGTTGACTCTTTGGGCTTCTCTAAATAAATCATCATATCCTCTGAAAAGTAAAAATTTTATTTCCTTTTGGCCTGCACTTATCCTCTCAGTACATTTTTCTTGACTTATTGTTAGAACTAGAATTTCCAGCATATATCAGATGGTAGTAGTAATAATAGGCATCCTTCTTTTATCTTTGATATTATTGGAAAGACATCTAGTTAATCTTGATTTTTATACATGCATATACACAAATGCATATATATGTATATATGTGTGTGCATATATGTAACATATATAATATGTTATATTATATATAGATATATAGTATATAGGGGTGTGTGTACTACTTACCATATTTTGAACAGCTAGGAGGTACAGTAGATAGAGTGCTGGAGCTGGAGTCAGAAAGACTCATCTTCCTATTTTCAAATCTGGCTTCACTTACTAGCTGTGCAACCTTCGACAAGTTACTTAAATGTTTGACTTAGTTTTCTCATTTTTAAAATGACCTGGAAAAAAAAGGCGAATCATTCTAGTATCTTTGTCAAAAAAACTCCAACCAAACATACAAAAAATCAAACCCAAAATCCAAATGGGGTCATAAAGAACTAGACATGACAAAATTGACAGAACAACAGCAAAAAAAACCAAACTTAACATGTTAAATAAAGGTCTATTTATTATTATCTTCCTATTTTTAAAAATATAAATGGATGTCATATCTTGTCAAAAGATTTTTCTTCATCTATTGATATAATCATGATTTTTGTTGTTCTTGCTTTTAATATGTTCTATTATATTTATAGTTTTCCTAATATTGAACCAGCTCTATATTCCTGACATCTATTATGTTTCACTATCTATTCCATTACATTTGTAGGATGCCTCTCATAGTGTTTTAGTATTCTCCTTGCCCGGAGGTATTATCACATTACATAAGGAAGTGGAAGTGGCACTTAAAAAGATTAAGTTGGGAAAAGTGACTGGATCTGACCCAATATTTAAGAAAAAAATCTATGCGGGAGAGTGAGACAGTCTGGAAGGCACTCAAAGATCAATTTTTAAGATAACTGAAAAAATATCCAAAATAGTGGATAGGGACAGTATTATCACACAAACTTTAAATAAAAGGTGATTTCAGAAGATATCAGCAATTACTTATCCATGTGCCAACTTTTTCATCTCTATAAAATCTTTATGAGAATGGTCTGTGCATATATCAAGTCTATTTTTGATGAAATCATAAGATTGGAAAAAGCAATTATTTGTAGATGATTTTCTTTAGCAAATCATATCTTCTGAGTCATATATTTGACTGAAAGCTACAGAAAATACAAGATCCTGCTGTGTTCATTACATATTAATTTTAAAATAACATTTGATCCAGTGGAGCTGATAGGTTTGGGCATTTCCCCTTAAAGTATCTTCTTGACATATGTAGAAATCCTACAATTTTCCCTGATAGATAGAACCCCAGAGTTAACTTTATGTAGTGATTCTTTTAGTATCAAAATTAAGTGAGGCTGAAATAAGGAGTCATATATTTGATAATAGTTTTCATTTATTTCGTGGGGTATGTTGTGCACAGTCAAAATAGAACAGGATGCCTAATAAATGGCAATGTTCTCCAGATACTCCAGTTTGCTGATGGTACTGTACTGATCACTGTATTGTACTTGCAAATACTATAAAGCCTTCTCATTCAGATAGCAATCTATACAGGAAAAACAGAGAAGATGAAGAATTAATATTGCATGTAGTTGGGGTGAAAGCCTATCAAGTAAGTTCATTAGTATATATATCTTGTGCAAATATTCTAGATTTTTAAGGTGTTGAGTCAGCATGGATCACATTTTGAAAACCACCAAATGCTTTAGATGATCTCAGGTTGCTTGCTGCCACTCAAGGCCATTTAAAAAACAGCAATATTCTCTTGTTGATACTATATGTCTACAAATCATGGAATACCCTATTCTGTTTTTTTTTTTGGAGGGGGAAGGCAAGGCAATTGAGATTAAGTGACTTTCCCAAGGTCACACAACTAGTAAGTGTGTCAAGTGTCTGAGGCCGAATTTGAACTCAGGCCTTCCCAACTCCAGGGACGATTCACTTCGCCACCTGGATGGCCCTGAAAACAATATTCTTAAACAAATATCAGGTGACAATAGAAAAATGTATAGTGAGTGTAAGAGGCATCAAATTCATGGCCACTAGCAGTCACTCTAGATCCAGATTAAAATGTAATTAGGAAATACTTAATGAAATAAATAAAAACATAATAAAGTTTTTTTTTTTGGTTTTCTAAGTCAATTACCTTTCAATTTGAATTTTCTGAAGCATTTGCTAATGACTCATGTGCAGGAAGTGGCATAAAAGACATCATGAAGACATCATTGGAAAAAGAGGTCATAAAGCAAGAATGAATGACAATAGGTAGATAGTCTACATGCTTCAGCGATATCAAAAAATGTATAAAAGAACTAGAGGAATGTCTTTTGTGTCCTCCATTGGTTCTATGTAGGGCTTAAGGAAAGACTTGGACAATAATCACTTGCCTAAGATGAGAAGAAATGAGTCTGTTACAATTTCCTTTGTTGGAAGGACTGCTAACCTCAATGAGATCTTGGGTTGGTCCAAAGACTGGAGTTTTGATATGGATTTTGAGTCTCTGGACTTCTGAATCTGTGAGTACTCATGTATTTTAGTTTGTTACTTGAAAGTTACCTGCGTCATCCCCGTGAGAATAGATGGACAGGCCTTTCTATAAGCTAGGTACAGTGCTTAAACACTGGGGATACAAGTGCAAGCAAGTAAGGAAGTCCCTGACCTCAAAGAGCTTGCATTCTAATGGGGGAAGACAAAATATATAGGGGAACTAGGACAATAGAGGGGTGGGGAGCATGACCATGAGCAGGTCAGAGGGAAGGCAGCAAGACTTGTAGGTAGCTGGGAAGTGATGTGGTGGGTCCAGGACAAGAGAAGATAAAGAGCCTATATGAGATACAGCGCCAAGAGTCTTCAGATGCTAGGGCTGCTAGTCTCAGACTCTCAGGGTCCTGGGACACAAGTTCAAATTTCAGTAAGAGGAAGAAAAAATGAAGGAAGACAAGGCCAGAGTACTGATAGCATGGTTTGGAGATGACGAGAAAATAACTTTTTCATGTAAAAAGCCTGTTTAAGTAACCAAGGTTATAGGCAGGTCAAAATCAATTATAGATTTAGATCTGAAAAGTGCCTTACAGGGTGGTTAGCTCAATCTCCTCATTTTACATGAAGAAACTGCTGCCTGGGAAAGTTAAGTGATTTGTCTGCATCAGGTCACTCAGAAAATATAGTTTTGAAAATGACTGTGATGATGTAAACAGAAAGAAAAAAGGTGAAATTGAACCCGGTGTAATAACAACCAATCGTGTGCTGGTAAATGTTTAACAATTAGATCTCTAGAAAAATGTTTGCATGACACACTTTAAAATTTAATCTGCATTATTAACATTTTCTCCATCATGCTATTAAATATAGACAATCAACAGAATGATAAATCAGGCCAAGATTTGTAATATTTGCCAGTTTCTGAGATGTAATGAAAATTTAGTAAAAGATTCCCACAACCTCAACTTGCTCTAGCATACTCATTTAAAAAAATTATTTTTTCCCAATTACATGTCAAAACATTCATTTAAAAATAATTTGTTCAATTTTTTCCCCTTCCTCCTTCACCTGACCCCTCCCTGAGACAGTAAACAATTTGATATATAGGTTACATATATATATATATATATATATGCAAAACATATTTTCATATTAATCATATTGTCTGCCACACTCCTGAAATAATTATTTGGACCATAGGAAGAGTTGAGAAAATGCATTTCCATTCCCTCTCTGCAGAAGTGGGAAGCTATGGACATGGATCAATGCATATACTGCCAGATTTGGTTAGTGAGATGACTGGCTTTACTGACCTAAGTTTTTCCTTTTTTTGCTTTTTGGAGGGCAATTGGGGTTAAGTAACTTGCCCAAGGTCACACAGCTAGGTTTTTTTGTTTGTGTGTTAAGTGTCTGAGGCTGGATCTCAACTCAGGTCCTTCTGACTCCAGGGCCTACGCTCTACTCACTGTGCCCCCTAGCTGCCCCCTTTCCTTTTTCTTTTAAAAATTTGTTACTCTTTGGGTAGGGGAGAGGTAAAAATGTATTCAGAAATTAGAGTGATGTAAAAACAAAAGATACTGATAAAATAATTTTTTAAAAAAGGAAATAAGTAGCAGATCTGAGATTTGTATTTGGGTCCTCTGTCTCCAAATCCAGCACTCTTTCTAGTACCCTCTTGTAAAAAGTCAATTGAAAAAGTTATTGAACAGTTAATAATGTTCATTTGTTCTATAAGCTTAGAGTTGGATTCATATCTAGCTGATAGCACAAGCTGCTATTATGGTGGTGATTGTGAATTGGGTTGAGAAATATATTTCAATTTAAGGACAGCTTATGGCTATTGAAATCTTTAAAAACATATTTGGTATGATTAGTGTTTACCACTATAATAAAAATAACATTCTAAAAATGACATTAATTTTGACAGTCCTCTCTGGATAGGTATTCTCCTTTAGTTAAATATCTGAAGTATATTATCAATATTATATCACAAATCCTTTGTGTGTCCTTAATTGTGGAGGAAAATGTGGTATCTATTCTCTAGACTGAGAAAATAAGGTACAAAGGAGTAAAGGTTATCCAGAGGTCTCAAATAGACATTGAAAGATATTCAATCCTTCTTGCCCCTCCAAATCCACAGGTTACTGATATTCTTTTGCATACCTCCTCTAAGAGAATTCCATGGGTTTCTTGTTTCTTAACCTTTCTTGTCTTTCTTTCTTCTCTTTTCCCTTGCTTCATAATTTATTCATAATAATGGCTGCCGATTTCCCTGGGATTCTGCTTTCCTACTATAATGAGAGTTTAGTAATCATATAACTAATACGAATGATTCCTAGATATCAGCACATCTTAACTTAGTTTAGAATACATGTCTTCTTAAACAGACATTTTGAGAAAATGATTGGAACGGGTCTCCAGTTGATTTCTCCCTGAATCTTTACTTGGCCCTGTGCTGTTCAATATAGGATCATAGGATAAAAGATTTAGAGCTTGATAGGTATTCAGGGACATAAAATCATAGAATCATAGTTTTCAAACTGGAAAGGACCTTGGTTGTTGTGTCCAGTCATTTCAGTTGTGTTTGATTCTTCGTGATCACATCTAGGGTTTTCTTGGGAAAAATATTGCAGTGGTTTGTCATTTCCTTCTCCACCTCATTTCATAGATGAGGAACTGAGACAAAAAAGGCTAAATGACTTGCCTAGTGTCACACTGCTTGTCAGTATCTGAGGCCAAATTTGAATGCAGGGAGATGAGTCTTTCTGATTCCAGCTCCAGGGGGCAAACCAGATTCTGAGTTAAAGTTACAAAGTGGCATGTTTATTTTTGTTGTCAGGGGGAAAAATTCCTACTAATTAGAGCTGTCTAAAAGTAGAAAAGGATTTTTCAGAAAATGGTGGTTTGCTCTTCAATGGAAGTCTTCAAGCAAATACTAGATGACCTTTTGTTGGGTGTGTTGTAGTTATGGGTCATTAGAGGGATATGGCTTGGACTTGATAACCCCTGAGATCTCCTCCACAATTCTATAAGATTAATCAATCAATAAATATCCATTAGGCAATTATTACATTTTTTTAAGAGTTAGAATTTCAGTGTAGCAGAGGACTGGAGAGGAATTTCTCAGGCATTGTGAGACTCATGTGAAACAAAAGATAATCCTTAATCTCAAAGGGCTCACAATCCATACCTGTTCCAAGTGTATAGTACTGAACTTTTCTTTAAACCAGTTTTATAGGTTTTGATTGGACTATAGAAGAAACGTTGTTGTTCATGCTTTGTTTTTGAAGAGGACCAAAGACATCATGGGGTAATGTCTCAACTCATGCATGAACTGGATTTAAGTGACGTAGAGTTAGGCAAAATTATCAGTCTCATTTTTTCTTCCAGAGTCAATGAAATCCAGTGACAAGACAAAAGTCAAGATGACTGGCAATGGCCTGGGATACAGTGAATGACCTTGGTTTCTTTGATGTTTGACCAAGTTCTAAGCACCTCACAGAGCCTTCTTCAGCTGCCTTCATGGCCATTGGAACAAATGGTCCTCATCAGTCCATTCTAATGGGAGAAGTCTTCAGATGCTTGGGGTTGACACCCCCCACCACCACCTCAATGATGTGTTTGAGGCCCAGTAGTTATCTTCAACTTGATGTAGTCCCTCTGCCAAGACTCTTTTACCTGGGTGTGGCCACTGGGCATGCTACAGCTTTTTGGAGAGGTTGGGGTATTCTTGTGTGACCACACCTCTAGTGTGAAGGCTTGCCAAGCCCTTTTCAGTGTTGTTCATCCACCTTCAGTCTCTACCTGTCACCCAACTCTCACCTGTAGAAGACAAGTACTTTCCTAGAAATAGTATGAAGGATTTGAGGGCATTTTGTAGAAATACTGAGAAGAGAGATATCATTGTGTAAATAAAAGTCTCATTGTTAATCTGGTCCTATTACCATCACCCACTCTCATCCTTAGCTTTGATATTCAATGTACAAAGTAATGCAGCATTTATATTTATTTTTGTATTCATATGGATATTTCTAAGTCCTTCAGTGCATTTATATACACAATATATAGCATCAAATTTGGGAAGAGGATCAAAACTCTTAGTCCTAATTTTCAAATGCCAAAAGACCAAAAAATTGAATGAATTTTCTCAAGGTCATACATCAAATCAGTGGCAGGATTAAAACTTAAACCTCATAAATTTAGTAAGCTGAACTCTTGATTGCATATCCATCAAAAAACTTCTATCCATATACTAACATGGGAACCTCTGTACCTGTCCAGAACAAGTTTTTTTTTTCCTATTTGGTTTCCATTTGTAAAATAATGGGAGAAACAAAAGATAGGTCTTCATTCTGGCCAATTCACCACCACATTACATCTATGAAATGCTCCTTTTTCAGGCACTTCTGACTCGTTGTGAATTCATTTTGGGTTTTCACTGGAGTGCTTTGGCATTTCCTTTTCCAACTCATTTTACAGACTGAGACAAATAAGATTAAATGATTTACCCAGGCTCACACCTTAAGTGTCTGAGGACAGGTTTGAACTCAGGAAGATGAGTCTTCCTGACTCTAGGACTGGCACTCTATCCATTGTGCCACCTAGTTGCGTCCATCCCTCAGGTACTAAAAATAAAATAGCTCTGAGTATTTGTTTTAGTTATAATGAGGCCGATCTGGTATGTTAATTTCCTATGCATTTGAGCCTTCAAAGCATTAATTGCTGTGGCTGTCTATTCAAGCACAGAAGATATACTTCCAGCCTATTGTATAATTATCTCTGGAATTATAAAGGCAATAAATGCATGATTGCTTTTTTTTATTAATACATTAAAACAGAGATGCATAATTGGCACTTTAACAAACTAGTGGCAGCAAATTAGATATTAACATGATTACAAAATGGCAATTACTGTTGTCAATTAATTGGCATCACCTTTTGGTAGCCTTTTTCAACTCACTATTTGGGAGCCCTGTATCCAGTGCAGAATGCAGTTGTGCACATTGTGAGAGATTTTGGGAAGCATGAGTTAATTATTTAACAAAACAAGCAGTTTTTCTTAAAGCTTAATTTTTCTGGCTCATTGGGCCTTTAGGAACCTAATGACATGTTATCTCTTTTGACAAGAGTTATGGTAAAGTAACGTGAACCTTCTGATAGATATTTATCCTAAAGAAATCAATTCAGTTAGCGCTGCAATTTTATCCCTCTGAAATGGACATAGCAGATGTCCATCTCTGCACCATATTATAGCCATGGGTAAGAAAGGAAAAGAAATCTTGCCTTTAATTAAGGTTGTAGAATAAAGACAGGCAGGAGAAATGTTACCTTTAACATGGTCATGACACGGTTGTGTAGCAGGAACAAAAATTACTCATTTTTCTTATACTTGCCCCAGATTGGTAGGAGAAGGTACACACATTACTATGATGGCTGCTTTAGGTTAGGGTCCGTTTATGAATAATTTTAGATAGGCTCTGCTAAAGCACACCATACTTTAATTAAGAATGCATTTTTTTTTACTGAAGTGCTGTAACAAATGATATCTTCTTATTCTGTAACACAATTATGAAAGAAGCAGACGGTCAGCATAAAAATGACAACAAAACCCACCGATCCTGCTTTTGTTTCTGCACAGAGTGAGAATGTATATCTTAATATGGATCGACAGGTCTATCTATGGATTCTATAGATCCAGCCAGTCATTCAAGTACCATTCACTAAGCTTCTGTCATTTGCCAAGCTGTTCTACCTTTGTAGCGACTTCATTTTAAGTCACTAGTCTTCAAAAATGGGGGAAAGGAGCAACTGCAGAGTTTGTCTAATTGTACCCACCCATCTACCTTGGATAACATCATTAATTTGAGTCTGCGTTAGAAGCAGTGGGTGAAATGTTTTATATCTTTTGTGGTATCATTCTAATAAGAAACCCAGGCCACAATTGAAATTGTTTATATCAACCTTCTTCCACCTAATGAGGTCAGTTTTGGACAACTGTCCCATGATGGGTAAGTAATATGTAATTTATTTTCAATAGGTTGAAAAAAATAACAATGCCATGTGATGAATAAAGAAATTTTTTCCACAACATTTTGTTTATCTGCCCATAATTATTGACAGGCAGACGTTATCCAAAATGGCGATTCGCAACATAAGTCTTTGTTGCTGATTTGAAGTTATATTTTCTGTATTGATTTTCTCAGTGTCTTCTGTTGTGCCCCTATACCAAATAATGAGATTATCCATTCCTCAATAATGAGAGTAGATGGCATATTGACCACATTCTAACCACACAGCTCCATCTTTGATTTTCTATTTTTACATGCAACTTAATTCTTTCAAAGTTTTGTTTCTGGTTTTTTTTTTTTTAGTGTCTGGTATCAGAAACATTATAAGGCCCTTGATAACAGTGATGCAAAACTAGTGCTGACACTCTACCTCTAAATTATAGAATCCCAAATTCCTTTCTCAAAAGGGGGTGCTTATTTCATCTTACTGAAGTGGAAGAGTTGGGGGAAACGTTTATTTAAGTTTCTTCAGTACAATGAGTCTTATGTATGTGTGTGTGTATCCTGTTTCTGAAATAATTACCAGAGTGGTTAAAGATATGCGATTTAATTTGTGTGGGGATGGCATCTATAATTAATTCATATGACTTAGTAGATAAGCCCTAGGGAGTTGCCCATGGCACAGAGAAGTTGCAAAGTGTTTCATAGCTAACAAATATATGAAGCCCATTTTGGACCTTAGGATTTTAGGATCTAGGTTAAAAACTGAAAGGGATCTCAGAGCAAGAGTATATTAATAAATGTTTAACAAGTGGCTCTGGATGGGGGGGTGGGAAGGTACTCATGGCGCACTTTTAAGTTTAATCCTCATGATTAGCATTTTTGTTCATCACGTTCTTAAGTCTAGGCAATCAACAATAAAATAAATCAAGCCAGGATTTGTAGTGTTTACCGATATCTGAGACATAAATATTCACACTGAACATTTAACTTTTAGCTGTCAGAGCATGGCTTAAGCTGGCTTCAGGACATACTTGCTCCAGAAGCTACTTGGTCCAACTCCTTTATTTTTCATATGAGAAAACAAAGGCTTAGAAATGTGAAGCAACTTGTCAAAAGTCACATATATAGTAACTATCAGGGTGAGGATTAGACCCTAGGTCTTTCTGATTCCAAGTTCAGAACCTCATCTGCCACTACATACTGCCTCTGGGATAGAGGTAGAATGAATATTGAAGGATCCAAGGAAAGATAAAATCCTCTACCTCTTCTCCTCCACTTTCCTTCCTAGGAGCATTTCACTTCCCTCTCAAGATGCCTCACCATCTGTGAGCATTTCTTAAGGACTCAATGATTTTTCTTTAATATTTTGTGTTCTTATTTTTACCCATGGGGCTCTTAAAAGTGGTCTTAGTCTAATGTCAACTCACTGTCACTCAGTTTATAAGAAAATGTTAATTTGGTTATTTGGGGTTATTACTGGCCTGGGGACTATCCCTGTTTCCTAGCTCAAATTTTCCTGTTGATGATGCTTCAGCACCATAGCCTCAGGAGGGATGCTAGAATTTAGAAAGACCCATTTGATCCTCTTTTTCTTTTCTATTTTCTCTTTCTTTGCATTTGCAACATGCTTTTCAATTAAGTCTCATGATTCAGTCTTTCAAATGGTATCCAAAGATTATAATTCTGATCCACAAATTATTGTTTTTGTTGCTTGTCTTTTGTTTTCAGAGAGAGCCAATGATATTACAGGGTGATGTTTTGACTCATGCACAAATTGGATTTAATGTATTTAAGTGAGGGAGATGTTGCACAAAATTGTCAGCCTCACTCTCTCTTCCAGATTCATTGAAGTCTAGTGGCAGGACAAAAGTTAAGATGACTGGTTGGCGCCAGATATGGAGTGGATGACCTTGGCTTCTCCAATTCCTGACCAAGCCCTAAGTGCTCTACAGTACCTGTTTTAGTCTTTGTGGTTATTGGAATAAATTGTCCTCCTCTCCTGTTCTGCCAGGGAAAGTCTTCACATGCTTGGAGGTAGACACCCTCCCCTCCCCACCCCCTCAAGTCATGAATGGGTTCAAGGCCCATTCCTTTCCCTCAACCTGGTTTAGCCCATTTTTCTGTGATAGTTTTTCTGGTGTGAGGCTGCTTTACATGCTGCAGATTCTTGAAGCCGCAGGTGAGAGCAGAGTGCCAGGTAGACACCAAAGGTGGATGAGCAACCCTGATAAGGGCTTGGCAAGTTCTCACACCAGAGGTACTAGTTCTCCTGGAATACCTCATATACCCCCCAAATATAGAAAGGATCATTGCATGCCATCATGGGGAGGGAGGAGGAAAATTTAGAACTGAAAGTCTTCTAACAGTGAATGTTGAAAACTAAAAATGAATGAATGAATGAATGAATATGGAAAGGATCAAAGTCAGTTTTACCATTTGCATGTGCTGTCTCCAGATTGGCCCTCTCTGTACTTCTTTCCCTTCTCTATGTGCCCTCTACATAAATAGATTAAAATAACAGAAACAATAGCTGCATGCTATATACTCACTTCTCTTACAAAGGGGACTTCTCTGAAAACCATTCAAAAAAAGACTAGAAACAGATGAAGTGTTTGAAGCCAGGTGGACTGGGATCAAATCCAGGCTCTACTAATTACTACTTGTACAACCTTGAGCAGGTCACTTAATGTCATTGGGCCTCAGTTTTCTTATCTGTAGAATGAAGATCCTTTCAATTCCAAATATATGAACCTGTGATCGTGTGACCAAGTACAGTAACAGCACACAAGCTGTCCAGGCAGAAAGGAAACACAAATTCACATAGTGAACTTGGTCACATGACCAGGGTTCAATGTTTGGGAGTGAGACCCACAAGGACACATCTACTTCAGGGAGTTTTCTTCTTGTTACTGTTGTGGTATTTGTCCTTCATTCTTGAAGAGGACCATGACGTCAGGGAGATGATGACATGACTTGCAGTTGACTTGGATTTGAGTGAGAGAGGGCTGTGCAAGGTCCCCAGTCTCACTTTCTCCTCCAGAGCTGTCTGGGTCCAATGGCCAGATATTCATCAGAATGACTGAAAATGACCCTGGATACAATGGGATATCCTGGCTCTTCTAAGCTAAGGTCTTTTCAGGTTCTCACTTTGAGTGAGGTGAGGCCCATTCAGTGAATGGGATCCTGATAATGCAGCCATGCCCTTCTAAAGCCCCCAAAAGTTCATTTGGATCTAAGTTGCCATTCTTAAGAAACCCCAAGGTGCTGCAAAACTTCATGGTGTGGCCATTTTATAACTTCCAATGGCAAAATCCTTCCCCCCTTCTTAGTGGTTCTACTTACCATGCCTCCATACATCCATAAAGGTTGAACCAGAACTTCAGCCTGCCCTTTGCCATCAGTCTCCTCATTCTCTCTGGCCAGGGTGCTGACAAGAGGCTGCTGTATGCTCATGGTGACATTTAGGACCAGACAAACATTTGGTGCTTAAGAAAGTTATGGTTGCATTATAATTGTATATCTGAGGATGAAAGTATACTTCAGATATTCAGAATTTATTCTAGATATTTCAGGGCTTTTTCTTTGGGCTTTTACAAATTCTTTTTCCTCTAAAAGCACTATCTGCTTGTCAATTATAATGGAAGTCTTGGTTGCTTGCAAAGTCTTATTAAAAGTGATTGTGTATATTAGCAGTTGAAAGAGCTTTTAAATATTGATAATTGATCTGTGAAGGCTTTTCTGCCTGCCTCTTTACAGCTAATAACCATTATGCAACACATTGCATATACACCCAACTTCTGAGGTTGAGTAGATGGGGCTATTCAGGAAAGTTGTGACTTAATAAGCTCTTATAGAGGTATCGATGTGGCAAAATGTCTAATTGTTAGGCATTCAGAATCTGCCTGGCAGCTCGTGAGAGAAATATTAGGGTCTATTTCTGATGTATATCAAGAGTGGCATGGAAACACCATGCAGAAAGAGAGTCAGCATTTCAGAAGCTATGTATACTTAATAAGTATGCTGAACTTATGCACAATTTAAGGATGTATGCACCCCAAATGTTCAGTAACCTAGGAATTTATTTGAAAAGAAGCATGACTGAATATGTAATGTAGTGTAAGAGATGGAATGGGTATTTTAGATATATTGGTTCAGTGTGGTGAGATTTTTTTCATTAGAAATAAGCCAGCTTTTCAGAGAAATAGAAAGTAGAGTGGAAAAGACACTGGACCTGGACATAAGACCTTGATTCAAATCCCAGCTCTTACAGTTATTATAAATGTGAGCACATCACTTCTCTTATCCTCAGTTTTGCCATCTGCAAAATGGAATGATACTTGTATCACTTAGCTCATAGGACCATTGTAAGAATAAAATCAGATAATGTGTATTAAAAGTGCTTTTTATTCGTTAAAATACTAGATAAACATAATTACCTGCATTTTTCTAACTTTGAAATTGGGGACTCCCTCAGTTCTACCCTAAAGGTTTACTATGGCATGGTAGTGATTCTGAGTTCTCAAAAGCTACACCATTGGAGTGTAATCTTGAAAAGGTTCTACAATATTAAAAAAAAAAGACTTTGAGTATGCCTGGTAATAGATCAAGTCTGTTTTCAGTGAATCAGCCTTGCTAAGTATATAGAGCCTTGTTTCCAGTTGTCTGACCACTTTGTGATGAACTCTTTGGCCACAGTAGCCCATAAAACAAAGGAAAATGTAAAATGGTTCTCAGTTCTATGGGTCCCCTTTGACTTCTGCAGTGAAGGTGACAGAATGCAAATGGACCATGAGTCTGGCCCAGAATTAAGCAGTAAGAGAAGTCTGGATTGCTTTCAAGAAATTGCAAAGCTCTTTAATGGCTCTAAATTTCTCCAGGAAACAATGGCCTAGCCTACTATCCCATCAATGTCATTACATAGCTCTAAGTTATGAGACACAATGGTCTTTAAAGAAAAGAAAATGCATATCACACAGAGGTCAAATAAGTGTATGGTGGGTGCAGCCAGGCTACAGCATGTTTCAGTGAGGAAATTTGAAGAAGAGGAGTGAAACGTGTCATTGGGGTAATTATGCTAGCAAAAGAAAATGGCTATTAACATGGTGAGGGTGAAAGATCATATATAGACAGTCAGAGAATTCCACTGGCACGCTCATTATATCAGGAGAATATAAAGAAGGCCTCAAGCATATCAGGTCAGCTCCCTGTGGGGTGGGGGGCAGATGTGAATAAGCATTATAAAGCTGTGGAAGAAAGGAAACAAACATGTATTAAGTACTTACTATATCATTTTATTTTCTCTTTACAATAATGCAGGGAGATAGGTGTTAACATTATCCTCGTCTTATCTTACAATTGAGGAAACTGAAATAGATAGAGAATAAATGACTTGTCCAGGGTCACACAGCTAGTAAGTATCCGAGGTCAGGTTAGAACTTAGTTCTTCCTGATTTCAAGGCCAGCACTTTATCTACTATTCCACTTAACTGTCACATGGGCAGACACGGATGGGTTGTTCTTCACACCTCTGAACGAAATATCCAAATTAATGAAATTACAGATACATCTGAGTATTGAATATTCACTGGGATCATTCTAATCCAAGCATAAAAGTATTTCATAAAATGTAAAGGTTTAAAAACTTTTTTATTGAGAGTTTGAAACTGTTTTGTAAACTCTCAATTTTTCTCCCCTAAAGTATCCCTTGTGGACTTGACTTTGTCAACATCAAAATAAAAAAGGAGTGTCGACATGGCTTCCTTCCGCTTTTTAGTTTTATCCAAGAGCAAACCAGTGATCCTTCATGGGATAGCATGTATTGATGTCACTGCTTATTTCTGAACTGACATTTAATTGTTCCAGCACAGTGACTTTCTGCCTCATTAGAAGCAGCTCTAAAGTAACTCCAGTCTGATTATCCTACAGGTACATATCTTGTCAGGCAGGTAGGTGGCTCAGTGGATAGAGTACTGGGCCTGGAGTCAGGAATACTTGAGTTGAAATCCAGTCTCAAAATATTCATTAGCTTTGTGACCCTGGGCAAGTCACTTAACTTTGTTTCCATCAGTTTCCTCATCCATAAAATGAGCTGGAGAAGGAAATAGCAAACCACTCCAGTATCTTTGCTATGGTCATGACGAACTGGACACCAAGAATGACTGAACAACAAGAATGTGTATCATGTCTCACAGAAAGCTTGTTTCATTCTTAATTGTGGCTATGCTTTTTTTTTTTTTTTACATCTTTTGGTCTAGAGCATGTGGTCAAACAGTCCTTAGCATGTGGGACAAATTGACCCAGTCTCCTGTTTTTGTATGATTTATGAGCTTTTATAGATTTAAATACATTTTATTTTATTTAAAAATCTAAAAAAACATTCTTAAGTCTCTGGCCATACAAAAGCAGATGACCAATGCAGATTTGTGCACTCCTGACCTAGAAGAAAACTTAGGTCAAAGGAAAAGTCTTCTTATATCTATGGGGAAAAATCATCCCCATTATATCGAGTTTGGGAAATACTCTGTTGCAAGAGTAAAAAGTGGAAGCAATTTATCAACAGGAATATTCTCCTCTATCTACATCATAAAATGTAGAAAACATAAAAGAATTATTGATTTGGAATTAATTCTGACTGCACACATTTGTAATGAGTTTTATTTTTCTTGCTTTCTCAACGTGGGGAAAGGGGGGAGGAAATGGGATGGAGACAATTTGGACCTGAAAATAAAATAAAATTGAATTTAAAAAAAGGATTGTTGCTGCCTTATACAATTATTTAGTGTGTTTGAAAATTTTTCTTGAAGTTAGACATTATAATCTTCAGCTATTTATAATCATTGTGGACCGAGAAATGTTGATAGCTTCTTGAGCAGCATGGACAATTATCATTAAAAGCCCATGTACTTTATTCTATAAACAAGGGTGGGAGCCATCTTTGTTTAGATTCTTACTCAGAACACATTGTCTCAGAATTCCATGCATAATACCTTTTACACATCAAGATTCTCTGATTTTTGCTAGTGGGTAATGGGCACGTAAATGATCTTTGAGGGTTGCTGTTCAAATTTCATCATCTTGCAGCCAGTCTGGTGATAACTTCCCCAGACTTAGTTAGGCTTCTCCTAACATGTGGAGTATCACATAATCTAGCACTGGACTCAGTCCTGAAGACTGAAACTTCCAGCGACTGTATCCTACGATCATAGTCCTCGAAAAGTCAACATCACCTCCACATCATGATGAGAAATTAGAGTAACAAGATGTGTGAAAAAAAATAAGTTAGTAAGCATCTTGTCTAGTTTCTTATCAGAAAGCAGATTAGGAAGTATGTGTGTACATATGTATGAACTCATGTGTGTATACGTGAGTATGTTTAATTGGTAGAAATGCAGTTAAGTGACATTTGATGCTAATGGAAGCAACAAAAGAATTATAACTACAGAGAGAAGCATGCAAGAACAGCCTTTGCGAACCATTAAGTCTGAGGGCAAGCATCTTTACCCACCTCAAAGACTGTGGAGAGTGTTATTATTTTACAGCATACTGTAATAGCCATCCGTAATAATGATCCTGAGCCAGCAGAAAGTGGTTTAATTTGTTTTGGCGTGTGCTTTTGGAAGGCAGGTAGTGTGTAATGTATTTTGTAGCTAGGTAATACAGTAGATAGAGTATTGAGCAGGAAGATCTGAGTTCAAATCCAATTTCAGACTCTTAGCTGTGTGACCTTTGGTGAGTCACTATCATCTGCCTTAGCTTCCTTAGCTGTGAAATGGAGATGATAATTCAGAGTTGTTATGAGAATTAAATGAGATAATATTTGTAAAGCACTTAGTACAGTATCTGGAACAAGGTAGGCACTATCTAAATATTTTGGAAATCTTTCCATCAAAAAAGATTTTTGAAGAAAACAGTTTAAGTGCTTAAAGAAAAAAATCCATTATGTAGAAGATTCACTGATATAGCACACCTTATTCCCTAAACTTATTATATATAACTCACATTTACATAGCATTTAAGGTATACAACACATATTCTTCATAACACAATTGTGAAATAGTAAAGATATTACCCTCATTTTATAGATGCAGAAACTGAGTCTCAGAGAGGTTAAGTGACTTGTCCACAGTTACACAGGTGGCAGTAAGGGTCAGATTTGTGACTTAAACTCAGGTCTTCTGATTCTAGACCTAGTCTTCTTTCTCCTCTAATATATTGTCTGTGTAAGCATATACACTTAACATATCGCACTAATATCAATAAAAGATATTTAGTTTTGTCTCTTTTTAACATGGAACATATCTTATAATCATCAGCATTATTTTGACAGAGACTTCACTGTACATTAGCCCCAACTTCTTGTTCCTTGCATTTTCTTAGAGCATTGCCTTCTACTAGTAAGTGGAAATTGCTAAACTGAATTAATTGACAGAGAACACTTAAATGAACATGAATGAATTAAAAAGCAGTTATTAAGCACTTATTATGGGCAAAGCTCTCTGCTAAGTGCTGGAGATATAAATAGAAATGTAAAAGAGTCCCTACTTTCTAGGAGCTCACATTCTCATGGGGGAGACAAATAAGTTTCAGCCACAAGTCAAATGGTTTAAGTTCTATGTTCCTTGGAGCACATTGACAAAGCAGATGGTAATGCAGCTTCCTGAATGTAATCTGATACTGATAAAACCATCCATTTCTAATGATGAAGCATTGGAAGGTGTCAAAGACTTTGATGTTGAGAACTTTTTTTCCTGGTCTTCATTTAGTAGCTATGAATGTTTAGGAGACAAGGCTCTAGATTGTAGAAACAGTTGAAAGCTATGTTTATACAGAGGTTGCTTCTATACTTTGGAGATGACGGCTTCAGGGGCTGGAAGCAGGATTGATAAATTGGGTGGTGATACTATTCTGAGGGCTCTTGGACTTAACTGTCTATCCATCGCAATTGGTCAGTGATTGGTGTTGGTAGTGATGAGGAAGGCCCTTTTACCCAGTGTTTACTCCCTGCAAAGATAGCCCTGGGGCTTGGGCTAGATGCAGGGGACTGGTGATCTGGAGCACTGCTAAGATCTTGGGTTGAGGGTACTGGGCTATCTCCATCAGGGTCTGGAGAGTGGTTAAAGTGGTGGTGTCGGTGGTCTTGCAATGCTATACCCTCTCTCTGAGAATGCCTTAATGTTCTACCAGACTGGTGTTCTGGTCCTGTAGATGGAAATTGATGAACAATTCACAAAGAAAATGAAATCTTAACTATGCTTTTATTTTATTAGAATAATGTAAATTAGTAATTGTCTGTTGCTACCTGTTTGGTACTGACTACAAACAAAAACTGAGCATGTGTCCAGAAAAACCTTTAAAGTGTAAAGAACCAGATTGAGGGTCACAAAGGGAACGACTATTGAGGACAGAGTAGGGATGACACAGAACAAAGGGAACGACTATTGAGGACAGAGTAGGGATGACACAGAGCCGGCTGAATCTATAAGAAAGACAGCAAGCTAACTTTGATGAAAATCAAAGGGAAGGTCTCCCTCCACCCCAATTCCCTGAATATCTTCTCCTTTTTGCTTATACTTTTGAGAGGTTTTCATGAGAAGTTAGGTGATCATCTGAATAAATATGTTTGTGGTTTCTTATATTATTAAGGAAGGAGGTAGGATATGCCAGGAGATGAAAGATGATTGACTGATTTAGATGTTTCCATGCCAAATACTGCAACCTGGCAAAAATCTTTCAATTCCACTAGACAGAATTCCAGCAGTGCATGTGAGTCCCACTTCATTCAATCAGCTTTCTTTGCCTCATTTAATAGCTGATGAAGGATCAAAAGAAGTAACCCAAGCCAAGAAACGAGGGGTGATTGGTCAGTCCAAAAGCTAAATCCTTTTTGCCTTCCTTCCCTCAAGGAGATTATATTCTAATGGAGGAGAAAATATGTTAAAACCTAGATAATAATAACTAGTATTTGTATGCTACTTTAAAGTTTGCAAAGCACTTTATAAATATGCTCTCCTTCTATACTCATAAAAACCCTACAAGGTTGACGCTATTGTCATCCCCATTTTGATGAAAGGCTGAGAGACGTTAAGTGATTTGTCTAGGTTTTCACAGGTAAGAAGTATATGAGACTGGATTTGAATTCAAGTCTTCCTCACTTCAAGATCAGCACTTTATCCTCTGTGCCTATGTACATACAGGGCAGATGGAAAGTAATTTTGCAGGTAAGGTTAAAAAACGTCTGTGGAGAAGGTAGGATTTGAACTAAGACTTTAAAGATACCAGGGAAATTGAGGCAAAAGTGAGGAAAGAGGGTATCTCAGGTATGGGGGACACAGCACAAAAGCATAGAGATAGGAGGTGGGAGTACTGTGTGAGAAGAACAAGTGGGCCAGTGAAACTGGATCATGGCATGTGTGGAGGGGGAGTAAACATATGGAGACTGGAAAGTTAGGAAGGGTCCAAGTTATGAAGAACTTTAAATATTGAGCACAAGACTATATTTGATTCTGGAGGTAATAGGAGCCATTGGAGTTTATTGAATTGGAGAATGACATTGTCATGACATGAAAACCACTTTGGCTGCTGAGTGGAAGATGGATTTGGAGTGTGGAGATATTTGAGGTAGAAAGACCAATTAACTGGATATTACAATAGTCTAGACAATATGTGATGAGGGCATAGACTAGTATAGTGACCCTGTGAATACAGAGAATAGACACATATATGTAAGTTGGTGTGAAGAGAGAAACAACAATATTTGATGATGGGCTCTATATGTGGAGTGAGAATGGGTAGTCAAGGATAGTACTATAATTATGAGGTTGATTGGCAAGAAGGGTGGTTATATCCTTGACAATAATAGGGACGTTTGGAAAAGGAGAGGGTTTTGGAGAAAAGATAATGAGCTCTGTTTTGGATGTATTGAGTTTAGGAGAGACTAGGGCTATATGGATGTATGTATGTGTATATATGTGTGTGTAGATAGATACATATGGTTTAAGACAGACTAGAATTGTATATCTCTATATCTCTCTCTATTTCTACTTATCTCTGGCAATCATCTGCAAAGAGATTGAACCGAATTGAATCCATGGGAATTGATGAGATCACCAAGGGATACAGTGTAGAACAAAATGAAAAGAGAGCCTAGGATAGAGTTCTCACACTCATGGTTAGTGATATTGCTACAGATGAAAATTTCACAAAGGTGATTGATTGAGGAGGAACTGTTAGTTATAATAGGAGAACTAGGAGTAAAGTCATAAAACTCATAGGAGAGAGAATGCTTCAGAGGGGTCAATAAGGATAAGAAATGACAAAATGCCATTTGGCTTTTAAGGTATTTTTGGTAATGCTGGAAAACACAGCCTCTGTTGAATTGTGAGGTCAGAAGTCAGATTGCAAAGGGTTTAGAAATGAGCCAGAGAAGAAGTAGAGACAGTAGCTAGCTTTCCCAAGGAATTCATATAGGAAGAGGAGGAGACAGAATCATAGAATTGATTTAATTTGCATTTCTCTGATTAGTAGTGATTTGGAGCATTTTTTTCACATGTCTATAGATAGCTTAGAATTCTTCCCTTGAAAGCTGCCTTTTCATAGACCATTTATTAGCGCCTTATCAATGCCTTTATCAATAGGGGAATGTTGTGACTTTTATGAATTTGAATCAGTTCCTTATCTAGCTTGGAAATGAGATCTTTATCAGAGATACTTGCTGCAAAGATTTTTTTCCCCCAGTTAATTGTTTCTATTTTAATCTTAGTTTTATTGGGTGCTTGGGCAAAAACTTTTAAATTTATGTAGCCAATATGGTCTGTTTTATTTTCTATGATCCTTTCTATCCTTTGTTTGGTCAAGAATTTTTTCTCTCTCCATGTATCTAACAGGTAGTTTTTCCATGTTCCTCTAGTTTTTTAAAAATTGTATGACCGGAGGCGGGGCCAAGATGGAGGAGTAGAAACAGCTCATCCAAGCCACTCTGCCCCCAGATACCCCCAAACTATGTAAAAGGGGACTCTGAACAACTTCTGGAGCCCCAGAACCCACAGAATGACACAGAGAAACTAACCTCCCACTGAGGACAGCCCAGTAGCCCTGCAGGAAGGACCAACGCAGTGGTCTGGGAACTGGCAGCGCGGCAGTGCACAGATCGCGGGGAGCCGAGCCCAGCGGAGCCCAGGTCCACTTGAGCCGAGGTTTTAGCCACAGGGCGGCAGGGCCAGCAGCCGGCTGGAGAGACCCCAGAACACCAGCAGCTGTGGCAACTCCAGAATTATCAACATAGACATGGCTAGGACAAAGTAAGAGGATAGTGTCCTATGGACTTTGGGACCAGTATTTGGGGAACGCATCGGCTTCCTCCCCTGGGGGCTAGAAGCCCGTGAGGAGACACGCTATTTTGTTGTTTTCAGAGGCAGCTCCAGCTCCTGGCCTTCGAACTGTAGGGAGATCCAGCGATCAGTCTTGGGGGGGTAATCGCTCTTGCTTTAACCTCCCTGGATCTGGATTGTGATCTAGGGTGGAAGTCGTGGGTGGGTTTACAGCTTGCCAGAAACGGAAGTTGCCCCCCACACGTTCGGGACGAAAATTCCTCTATCTGGTCTTAAAGCCATAGTGTGGCAACAAGCCCAAAAGTCAAGTAATTAAGTGGCAACATGCCAAGGCAAAGGAAACAGAAAAATGCAACCCTAGACTCCTATTTTGGGGGCATAGAGCAGGAAAAGGACTGTGAGGTCAGAAGTCCTGCTCCAAAGCCCCAGGGGAAAACATGAGCGGGTTGCAGGCCATAGAGGACCTTAAGAAGGACTTTAAAAATCAAATAAGAGAAGTGGAGGAAAAATTGGAAAGAGAAATGAGAAGGATGCAGGAAAAGTATGAAATGAGGGTCAACAGCCTGACTGAAGAAAACAACACCTTAAAAAATAGACTAACTCAAATGGCAAAGGAGGCCCAAAAGGGCAATGAGGAGAAGAATGCCTTAAAAAGTTGAATTTGCCAGATGGAAAAAGAATCTCAAAAGTTCACTGAGGAGATTCATTCCTTCAGAGTTAGACTGGAGCAAATGGAAGCTAATGACTTTATGAGAAATCAAGATGCTGTTAAGCAGATCCAAACAAATGAAAGATTAGAAGGCAATGTGAAATATCTCATGGGAAAAACCACTGACCTGGAAAATCGATCCAGGAGAGACAATTTAAAAATTATTGGACTACCTGAAAGCCATGATCAAAGAAAGAACCTAGAAATCACCCTTCAAGAAAATCTCAAGGAAATTTGCCCTGATGTTTTAGATCCAGAGGGCAAAATAGAGGTTAAAAGAATCCACAGATCACCTCCTGAAAAAGATCCCCAAAAGAAAACTCCCATGAATATTATAGTCAGGTTCCAGAATCCCCAGATCAAGGAGAAAATACTCCAAGCAGCCAGGAAGAAACAATTTCAATATTGTGGAAACACAATCAGAATAGCCCAGTACCTGGCAGCTTCTACACTGAGGGATTGAAGGGCATGGAATATGATATTCCAGAGGGCAAAAGAACTGGGAATGAACCCAAGGGTCACCTACCCAGCAAAACTGAGTATTTTGTTTCAGGGGAAAATATGGTCATTCAGTGGAATAGAGGACTTTCAAGCATTCTTGAAGAAAAAAACAGAATTGAATAGAAAATTTGACATCCAGACACAAGAAGCAAGAGATGCCTGAGAAGGTAATCAGGGAAAAGAAATCAAAAGGAACTTATCAAAGTTGAACTATTTACATTCCTATATGGAAAAGCAATAACTGTGACTCATGATATCTTTCTCACTATGAAAATAATGGAAGAAGGGTGTGTGGTCATATGAATACATATGTGAATGTGTGTGTATATGGTTACAGTTATATATGGATAGAGGGCATAGGTTGAATTTGTTGGGAAGGGAGAATACTCAAGGGATGAAATTATGAGGTGAGAGGAAAGTGGCAAGAGGAGATGGGGAGAGACAGGGTAGGGTAAACTATCTCATGTAGAAGAAGCAAGGGGAAGTGGTTGCAAGGGAGGGGGAGAATAGGAAGGCAAAAAAGGCAAAACCACATTCTCATTGAATTTGGTTCAGGGAGAGAATGACATACATACTAAATGGGATATCTCAACCTTCAGCAGAATAGGGGGAAGGGGGATGAGAGGAGGGATGATGGATGGGAGGGCATCCTTGTGGGGAGGGGAGGTTGGAAGTACCCACTATAGAAGAGGGACAGGATCATGTAGGGAATGGAACAGGTGGGGGTGGGATGAGTGGGAGGGAATTATAAGCAGCCTTGTACAATATATCTACTATGATAATGTTTTGCATAGCTAGACATGTACAACATATACTGAATTACTTATCTCCCCAGAGGGAATGGGTGACAAGGGAGGAAGGAAATGGATCTGAAATTCAAGGTCTTACCATTAAATGTTTCAAATATATATATAAATACTATTATTAATACTCTTTTGCTTATAATTGGGAGATAAGGTGTGCAGGCATTGGGACACAAAGATTCACCTTCCTCTAATGGAAAAGTTGAAGGGGGTATGGGAGAAGGTATGGGAGAGAGCAGATTGGAGGAAGTGATAACTTGTGGGACTGCTATTCTGGGAGGTTGGGTAGGGGGACAACAGGGGGAAATGAATGTAACTCAAAATCTGGCGGAAATGAATGATGTAAAACAGAAGTTAATAAAGCATTTGTTTAAAAAAATTGTATGACCTTTTGTACTTAAGTTACAAATCTTTTTGGAGCTTAACTTGGCATAAGGTGTGAGATGTTGCTCCTAAATTAGATTTTGTCCAGTATTATCGTTCAATTTTCCAAGTAGTTTTAAAAAGTCAAATAGTCTGTCCTTATCAAAGTAGCTGGGATCTTTGTGTTTATCAAATATGCTAATAGATACATTTGCTTCTGCATATTGTGTACCCAACTGGTTCCACTGATTAGTCACTATTTTTAACCAGCATAAAATTGTTTTGAGAATTATTACTTGGAAGTATAAGTTTGAGATCTGGTACAACTAGGCGTACATTATTCCCTTTATTTTTACATTTCTCTTGAGATCCACATCTACTGAGAACTTCCCACCCATCAGACTAGTAAAGATGACAAAAAAGGAAAATGATAAATATGGGAGGGTTGTGAGAAAGCAGGTGTACTGATGCACTGTTGGTGGAGCTATGAAAAGGTACAACCAACCTGTGATGCCAATGTTGAATTGTACACAAAAATGAATATAATGCCTGGCAAATAGTAAGTGCTTAACATGTTTATTGAAAATTATACAAAAATTTACTAAGCAGCATCTTTTGCCCACTTATACAAGTGCTAGGCCTATACTCAGAAGATAGCAAAGAAAAATGAAAAGGTCCTATTTGTTCAAAAAAAAAGAAGAAAAAGAAAATATTCATAGCAGCTTTTTTTGAAGTGCCAAAAATATAGAATCTAGAGGGATGTCCATTGATTGAGTAATGGACTTTTAAAAATGTGGTATACAAATATGATAACGCCACAGCTGCTGGTGTTCTGGTGTCCCTTCATCTGGCTGCTGGCCCGGCTGCCCTGGGGCTAAAACCTTGGACTCCAGTAGTCCTGGGCTCGGCTCCAAGAGTGCTGTGCTGACCACTCCCTGCCAGTCTGCTGGGCTGTCCTCAGCAGGAGGTTAGCTTCTCTGTGTCATTTTTTGGGTTCTGGAACTCCAGTGGTCATTCAGAGTCCCCCTGTTACATAATTTTGAAGTGGTGTGGGCTGGAGCTATGAGGAAGTGCTATTTCTACTCTGCCATCTTTTCTCTGCCCTCTACAAATATGATTATTGTTGAGTTGTAAAGAAAAGCATGATTTCAAAGAGACATGGAAAGAACTATATGAACTGATGTAAATGTAAGCAGAATGAGAAGAATAATCTATACTATATCACCAATATCTTTAAATGGATAATTTTGAAAATTTTATAAACTGATGAAGAATGAAATGAACAGAACCAGGAAAAGAATTTATGCAATAACGGCACTATATGTTGTGTATGCAATGTTCCCAGAGGACTAGCACCTCTGCTGTGAAGGCTCACTGAGCCCTTTTCAACTGCTTGTCCACCTTTGTTGTCCATCTTCACTCACCTGTTACCTGTGGCTCCAAGAAGCTGTAGCATGGGCAGTGGCCACACCCTGGTAAATCATCTCAGCAGATGGGCTAAACCAGGTTGAGGGTAACTGAGAGCCCTCAAATCTATCAGTGAGTTGGTGGTGGTGGGGGAATGGTTTCCTACCCCAAGCATATGAAAACTCCCTGTGGTAGAATGGTCAGTTAAAAACAATTTGTTCCAACAGTCTGAATGGGCAGCTGAAGTAGGTGCTATGTAGCACTTAGATCTGGGCTGGTATGTATGAGAGGTTACAAAGGTAAAACCAACAGGATTCCCATTTTCCTCCTAGATCTTTGCTACTACAAAAATTCTGTCAATGAACATTTTAGTATACGGAAAATTCTAGCTTTATGGAAATTTGCATTATTCAGATTTGACTTTAATAAAAATTCTGAAAGAAATCTGCATTAAAAACCTATGTTAATTTTATTGTACTTCATTTTTTTAGCTTTTAAATGAATTTTTATTGATAGGTTGTTTTTACATTACCTATTCAATTTAAGGAGTAGAGTTCTCTAGTGTTAATTCATAAGGACTTGGGTTCTGTATTCTTTCTATTATGGATTTAGCTATGATTGTTCTTATTTGGTGCATAATATCCTTATTTGAAGGGCTGGAGAATTGAAGCAGTTTGGAAAAAATGATGGGTTTGCCATATTAATGATCACATTTACACTTAACTTTACTTATTGGCAAGGAAGGCCTACTTTCCAACTCTATCCTGTTTATGATGAGGGCCTATGCATTGGCACATAATCCTAACTCCCAACTCCTTGAAAGATAAGATAGTTTTCCTTAAAAGGTTTTGAAACCACCCTCAATATCTAATTGTTTCAGGATATTTAAGGCTCAGACTCTTGACATTAATTCCTAGTTTTTTGAGTGTAAAGGAACCAGGAGGACCCTCTGGTGTGCACTGACGTTTGACTGGAGAGCCATAGGGAGACTCAGGAAAGGGAGCTTTAGTCAACTTGTGGGTATTTTCAGTGCACATCCTTAATGAATGCAATATGTATCTGCTGTGGCTAAATACATCTCCTTTTATTAACTGTTGAATAACCGACTGTATTTTATCACATAATCATCACAGATTTGATGCCAATTAGTTTTACAAAAAATGTGGTGTGAACATTATCTTAAGCTTTTAAAAAATTGTACCAATGTTACTTAAAACTCATTTATTACTCAGCTGTCTTTGGTGCAAGATTAGGGTGAGTGTGGAATACTTGTGAATATACATTAAAATTGAATAGTCTAAATTGATGCACATCATTTCTTCTTGATAGTTTAGTGAACGTTTTTTCCCACCTGAAAAATAAAGTTAACACATTAGTTGTTATTGATTTCTGCATTATAATACAAATACTACACTTGAGAAAATTTACCACAGTGTTCTGAAGTATGTACTCACAACATTTAATCTTCTGTGTTGTAAGAGTCTGTGGCGCTATCATTGGTTTCCTTATCTGAGGCGCCATCCTCAGTGCCACTCATATCACATGTGTTTACTTTATTGTTGCTCTGCCACAGACTGTTGTCTTCTGATCTATCTAGTGCATTCTAAATTCCTGTGCTTTTGGAACTTTTGATGACTGTTTTGTGTACTATAAGGTCCCAACTCTTAATTACCCATGTGCATATCAGTTCCAAGGAAGGGCTCTTAATATTTCCAGTGAGCATCAATTGGTGATCACCTCTCATCAGAAGGGGTGCAAGTGACCTTTAACTGACTTGTTTACACATGGACAATGCCCATAAAGTGAGAATTCTAGGCTCAGGGCTCACAATATAGTTGAGATAAATGAGTATCCATATGTCACTGGTGAATACATTGCTGCTCTTTTTAACTTTTCAGTAGCATGATCAACAGAATGATACCATGTGACAATTACTCAATGAAAGGTTATAAATCAATTTTTAGGCTGAAAAAACCCCCAATAGTGCCATTATTATGTGGTGATGATGATTATGCATTGAAATAAGGTCTGATTAAATTCCAATAGCAAACATGTGCTACTAGGAACTAGCCCGAGTTAGGGCCAACCCAGGGCAGACAGCACTGTCAAATTGTCTATTGATATGTGTGTGCATGTGCATGTGCATGTGCATGTGCATGTGTATGTGTGTGTATGTGTATGTGCGTATGTGTATGCATATGTTTAAGTGTATAGATCTTTGTATATATGTATCTTGAGGCTATTAGGAGATGGCTCGTGGTTTGAACAAAATCTCTCTTTTGGGGGAACCTGGCTTATATTGTCATAAGCTGTCTGCATCCTAGACATATACCCTCTTACCTGTCACCCCTGCCTTTTCCTGTTCTGGAACCTATCATATTGGAAGCTTTGATGCCTCATAGTGTAATCTCACTCTAGCCTCTCTTTGCTTGTGATATTAGAAACAGGAAATGTCTTCATCTATGGATACTCATTCATTAAGCAGCCTGCTGAAAAAGTCCCACTTATTGGCAACAGCTGGGGATTGAAACAGGCTATCAGTACACTCTATGATATGATGAAACTGGTTATAGCAATACTTTACTATTTGACAGCAGTAGGTAAGCCTTCCTCTGAAAATAGCATTTCAAGCAAGGAAAGGAAAAACATGGCTGCAGCAATTCATGGATTCATAGATTTGTGGAGACATCAGTTCAAGGCTTTAAGAGTACTTTATAGACATTTCACAGACAATTCAGCTACTGGTATCCTATATAAATCAGTCAGATGAAGAAAAACCATTGCGGTTATTTTTTTTTCCTGCTTTCCCAGATCGTTTTTCTTTCATCTGTTGCTTCAGGGTGTCTGAGGCTTCTTCTAGGTCAAGGGCACTATGGATAGATTTCTGGGGATCCATGATGTTATGTGGGAAAAATATATCTTTATTTAAATGTAATTGGTTTTTCTCATGATTCTATATATTTTAAGTATTTAAAATTATCTTCTATATAGGGGTCCATAGACCCCTAGATTGCCAAAGGGATCCATGATACCCCAAAAAAGATAAGAACTTTTATAAATCTAGTTCATTTGCTCCTGGTTGCTTCTACTCTGAATGCCCTTTAAACTATCTTCTTTGCCTTGTTCTAGCAGCAAATTGTAAAAGGATAGTCTCTTGTTTATAACACATTAATCCCCAGGCAAAGCTTTTTGAGGACAAAGCCTCTTACCAGTTTGAAAATATATTGGTCATGATCAAAAATCAGATTTATTTTTCATTGAAATTCCCTAAAATATTCTACTCTAAAAGACTCATCTCCTTTGACCTTATTAATTGGTTTAGCAGGTGACCTGACCTGAGGAGGGGAAGATTATTCTAAGTTGTGAAAATCATTATACTATAAAGCCCTTGTTGCCTCAGTTTCTAACTGAGGCTAAACCCGTCAAGCCTTGCTTTTCCTCTCTGTTCAGTCAGAGGAAAAACCTTTACCCTCAGCCAGCCCATACTTTACCTCTGGATCTAGAGGAAGGTCTTCTAAAATAGCTTTCAAGGGGCTTAATTATGAGTTCAAGTAGCGAGAAGACCTCAATACCCATCTGTGCTCCTTTGTCCTTAATCAGGACGCCAACGTTGCTCTAAGACCTTGCTTTTAATCCACATTATCTACAATGCCACAGAAACCTCTTCACTCTGAAAGCTAACTCCAGCCCTGGACTCCACACCTTGGAAGTACCCTTCCCCCTCTTCTGTTCCCAATCTCATTGGCTGGTTCCTCCTGGAACTTCTATTTTAAGGAAGATGCCCAGACACCTCTGTCTTCATTTTTCCCAGACTGCACTTCTGATTCACTTCCTGGACTTTATAACTCAATCCCAGATTCCCACCTGCATCTCTGCTACTTTTTCCCTCTCTTCCAATTCTATTTTATGGGTTACCTTTCCCTATAAGAATGCAAGTTCCTTGAAGGCAGGGACTGTTCTCTTTCTGCTTAATGACAATGCCTACTTCTCAGGGTGGGATGAGCATCTCAAATGAGATAGCAATGTGTAAAGTGCTTATCTCAGTGCCTGTCACATAAAACCACTCTGTAATTGCTAGCTATTATTGAGAAGCCCAACAAGGTAACAGCAGCTTTGAGAATGAACAGGATAGAAGACTTAAGCCTAGTGTTCTCTCGGTACTGTGCCCTACCAATTTATACTTTCTGGAAGGTTGTACAAACTGACTCACTGCCTGAGCTTTGGGACTCCCTCAGGGATTTCCCTCCTGTTATGGTTTCTTCAAAAACACATTCCTCCTGCCTCTCCCTCAGCATTTTGTTGCAACGTTCAGTTGACCTCGACTCTGTCTAGCCATGTTTACTACAGAGGGCAACACCATTTTCTCAGTCCTTCAAGCTCACAACCTTGGAGTCAATCTGGATTCATCACTATGTCTCACCCACCCCCATCCTCACCTTCATATCCAAGTTGGTATGGAGGCCTATTGATTCTACTTCTGCAACATCTCTCATATATATGCCCCCTATCTCCTGTCCATCCCAACACCTTACTGCAGGCCCTTATGACCTTGTGCCTAGACTATTACAATAGCTGGTTTGTGAGTTTGTCAGACTCAAGTTGCTTCCCATTCCAATTCATTCTCTATTCAGCCACTAAAATAATTTTCCTAAAGCACAGGTTTAATCATATCTCTACCACTCAATAAACTATGATAGCTCCCTATCACCTCTAGGATCAAATACAAAATCCTCTATTCGGCATCAAAGCCCTTAACCTAGCCTCCTTCTACCTGTCCAGTCTTCTTACATCTTACTTCTTAACATGCACTCTTTGATCCAGTGACAATGGCCTCCTGGACGTTCCATGGACAGCTTACTCCATCTCTGGGCTCCTAGCATAATGTCCCCCATAAGCTGAGGAGGCAGAAATTAACCAACTAGCTTCCCTGAGTTTCTTTAAATGTCAACTAAAATCCTGTCTTTTACAGTAAGCCTTTCCCAACTCCCCTTAAATCTAGTGTCTTACCTCTGTTAATTACTTCCTATATATCTTATATCTCAGTTGTTTGTATATATTTGTTTATTTGTTGTTTCCCCATTAGATTGTGAGTTTCTTATTGGGTAAGGATTATCTTTTGCTTCTTTTTTGTATTCCTAGAACAATGCCTGGAATATAGTAGGTGATTAGTAAATATTTGTGCGTGGATAGCCTCTAGGTTAGGGAACCCCTTGAATCTTTGACAGAATATGCTAGCCATACTTTCCAAGCCTGCAAAATGATTAGACAGTGACTCATCCCAAATAGAGAACTAAAGAATGGGGGCAAATGGCACATGGGGCCAGGATGCTGCATTAGGCTCAAAGGAAATGAAATTGGCATCTGGCTGGGGCCAATCTTGTCTCCCAAGAAGCTACTTGGAATAGGGACTCAGGCTAGTAAAAAGTAAATATCCCAATGTAGGAGGAGGCCGAGGTACCTTTAAGGTCTAGCCTGGGAATAAATCCACCACCAAAGGGGAAAGAGTTAGAAATTAATTGACAGGGGAGGATAAGGGGTAAAAAAAAGACTGAAGCCACAAAGATTTCAGGAAGAAGAAAACTCAGTAAAAAACTTAGTGCAGGGATTGACAAACTAAGGCCTGTACTCTGTCAGCTAAGAATGTTTTTTCCATATTAATAGGAAGTTTTATTGTTTTTAAAACTGTAAAACCAAAAAAACTTGCCATTGGGCTATGTTTTGTGTATCCCTTGACCTAATACTTAAGCAGATGAATCAATAAGGAAGATACTAAAATCAGAACAACATATTAGTAACAAGATAACAGAAACATTGCAAAAATCACTAAATTATTGCCAAGATAAAGAAAATTGAACTAACACCTAGTGAATATAGAACACTTGATTCTCAAAAGAGTACAGAAACATGGCAGGATGTTCATAAATGGTTCAAGAAAGAATCAGAACCTTGAAAGGGGAATTTAGATGGAAATAAAATGGCAGAATTTATGGTTGCACAGTAGAAACAACTAACAGAATATACAAATCGAAATTTATAGTGGCAAATCTCTCTAAAGAAACAAAGCTAGAGGAAAACAGATTGGGAATACAAATTTAATGAAGTGAAAGACAAATTTGAAGGAGTAAAAAGCTATAATGTTAAAAGAACACATGATCTCTATACAAACAAAAAACACTGACCTCAAACACAGGATTTGTAGGGATAATTTAAGGGTCATAGGCCTCGTAGAAGAACGTGGAAAGTCAAAAAACCTTATCAGTATAATACAAGAAATAATGAGGGAAAGCTGCCCAGAATTTCTTAATACAAAAAACAAAGCACAATGGGAAGAATTCACAAATTGCTTTGGGGATAGGCAGGGAAAAGACTATGCTTCAAAATCCAAGACAAGTACTACTTAAATTGAACAATTCTGGTTACAAATAATAAAATAAATGACCAGAAGAAAAACCTTCAAATATAAAGGAAAGGAAATTTCAATAACATGAGATTATTTTGTAGGCACTAAAAAGTGCAGAAGGAAATGTAAAAAATATATTCTAAAATTCAAAAGTACTCAGGATAGAATCCATAATAACATGCCCTGTAAACCTGGGCCTAATCAATGAACAGAAAGAGTATTCCACAGAAAAGAGGCATTTGAAGCATTCTTGCTATTGTGGCCACCAAGTCATACTAGGTGTTTCATAGATGATGGTTTTTTATAGATTGTGGTGATTCATTGAATTGTTTCCACTATTTCCTCAAGTAATTAATACTGATCACTGAGTACTAGTTCCCTAAAGATAACTCTTCTGTAGTTTCTGGTGGCATTGGCTCAGTCCTGAATTGTCATCATAAATTCTCCTTTTCCATAACCAAATTTGCATGACTCAGGCATTTGTCTAATGCTTCTTTATCAATAGATTTAATTTCCTGAATTGATGTGGACACTGTCCAAGGAAAACCTTTTTTTTTTTTTGCACTTTTTGGAGAGCATTTGGGGTTAAGTGGCTTGCCCAAGGTCACACAGCTAGTTTTTATGTTAAGTGTCTGAGGCTGGATTTGAACTCAGGTCCTCCTGACTCCAGGGCCTGTGCTCTATTCAGTGTGCCACCTATTCGCCTCGATGGAAGACCTATTGATCACATTTTTTGGTTTTGGTTGTTTCATAGCCATCATGAAAAGAAAAGTCGCTTTAGTTTACATTGTTTACATTGATGAATCAAATAGTATATACCAATGACTTTTATTTTTGCTTGGCAAATATCTGCTTATTCCAAAAATATTTCTGTAGGTTTTGGTCAGTTTGTATGTGCTCTAATGTCCATCAATTTTCTTCCTCTTTTTTGGCCTGGAAATCTGAAACTTTCTATTGCTGCCTTATGTTATTGCTATTATAGTCGCCACCATCACCACTACCACTACCATCATATAGTCTTCCTCCTTCTCCTCCTGCTGCTTCCCTGATTCATTGTATCCTCTGTATGTATTTATTCTTCACAGAATCATAAATTCAGCTTTATGGCCCCATTTAATTGAGATTATAGGCCTGGATTTATCTGGTGAGTTTCTACTTGGTTTGCAAATTCCAGCTTGACACATCAGCTTAAGCTTTGTTTTTTTCTGTTCAATTTATTATTTTACCTGATGTAGATTTTCCCTTTCTGCTATCAGTTTTTTTAATGTGTAAATCTTTACCTTCCCTTCTGCCCTCTATAAAATTCTAACTGTATCCATCCTGCCTTGTTCTATGTAACATTTTTTAAAATTCTACTTATAGTCCATAGAACTGTGCTCCAAACATAAAATAAATCAATTATTAACTGTTTGTGTAGGTTGATAAGTATGATTGATAGCAATACCTATCAATAAACCCTTGAATATCTTTATATCACTTCTAAGAACAGAGATTGTATTTCTGTGGTACTCTGCCTGAGTCACTTGAAGTAGTGGGTTCTGTTCTGGTTGCTATAATCCACGGACACTGATAAGCTGGAGAGTATCCAGCTCATGTAGTAAAGTATAAACTACAAAGTATAAAGTATAAAAGTATCCAGAGGCAGGTGAATGGTCTTGATTCAATACTGTAGGAGGATTGGTTGAAGGAACTGGGAATATTTAGCTTTGAAAAGAGAACACTGGAGGGAAGGAAGTGGCATGTGGAGGAGACATAAGATTTGGTCTGTTGGCTCCAGGAGGCAAACTCAAAAGCAGTGGGTAGAAGTTGACAGGAGAGCAACTTAAGCCTGAGGCAAGGAAAAAACTTCCTGACACTTATAGATGCCCCCAAATAGAAGGGGCTGCTTAGAGAGATGATGGGTTCACCTTGCAGGTCTTCCAATAGGTCAGATAACCACTTGCCAGGATGTTACTGTGATTTTTCCTTTTGGTTATAGGTTGCTGACTTCACTTGCAGTTCTCAAGTTCTGTGATTTTGTTCCTTTTTTTATATATCAAGTTAAAACTTGTCCTGATGGGACTCTCATCCATTATTTCTATTTTTCCCTAAGGCAAAATGGAACATGTAAAATCGTTCTTTAACAGAAATCACAGAAATCTCTGCTTATGTCTTCTCTTCCTAAGGCTAATTATCTTTAGTCCCTTTACTCAATCCTCCTGTGACATGGTTTTGGGTTTCTTCACCATCTTGGCTGTCTTCATCTGCCTATCTCATCAGTGTACTACCTAATATATGACACATCAAAATGAGAATATTCTAGATATGGTCTGACTAGTACAGAGTGTAGTAGAACTAAGACATATTTCTTGGATTGTACACTATGTTTCTCTTAATGTATTCTAACTTATTACTAGTTTCTTGGTTTACTATATTATAATTCACTTATAGCGAGTTTATAGTCCATTAGAGTATGCTTTTTTGAGGGGGGAGGAGTTGAGGATGACTGATGCAGAGTGAAGTAAGCAGAACCAGGAGAACAATTTTTCAAATTGAAATTTATTTTTTCAGTCCTCAGCAGACACCTTTTCTCTTTCCCACCCCACCAATTGAAAAAGAAAGAAAAATAAGAACCTTATTATAAACACATATAGTCAAGCAAAATAAATTTATTTATTGGTGATGCCACATGTATACATACATACACACATACATACACCCATACTATGTACTATTAATCGGACTGAACTGGCTTCTAACTTGTGGATGTTTGGAACTGAACAGAGCAGTCTAGAGACAGGAGAATCAGGAACTAAACAGAAGTTTAATTTCAAAGTGAGGGAAATGGCTTGCAAACAAAGACACATGTGCTGGGGCTTCTAGTGGGGTCTCCAAAGCAGTGTGGGGAAATCTCAATACTCAGTACAAATAGCTGTGCAGTGAACTGTAGCCTTGACAATGAGGCTTGACAACAAAAACATGACAAGTTTAATTCATAGCAGGGTTTCATGACCAGAACTTGTCCAAGCTCAGAGAACACCTGGTGCTAGTCAAAGCAATACAATAATTATGTGATTTTACCAGAGGGTGAGATCATCCAGAGGGTAAGTGCAAAGGATTGTTGTTATGCCAGTTAAGAGCAAATAGGGCATCTCCTAGTATATTGACATTTCCCCATTTGGCCAAAGGGAGGGATCTGCAAGAACCCCTACCCTTCTGGTAAATAAAGGAGTGGGAGGTATAAGCCAAGATGCCACGAGAAGCCAGTTGGACCAGAATGATCATTTTTATCCCAGGAGGTCAGTTCCTTGAGGCTATCTATTGGGGAAGTATGTCCTAGATATCATTGCTAGCCATTGTTTGCTTGAAAGCAGAAAAGAAGGAGGTTAAGAACGTGGAGGGAAAAAAAATGCCAATACCAGCTTGAATCAGGGCCTTAGTTATTGGGCACATAAAAAAAGGGAAGAGGAAAGAAAAACACTAGGATAGGATACTCAGCCCTTGTCTGGAATATTGGGACAGCTGTCATCTGGATGGCAGCTGCTTCTGGGGCCATACTAGATGCACTTTGAGGTCCCTGGAGAGTTCTGCCATGCACTCAGGAGCAGGGACTTTCTTCAGATGATCCAGGAGTCCGAACTCACAAGTATGGCAACTGTGGAAGTAGTCAGAAGGAACTTGTTGGGGCCCCTAGCTTGAGATGTACAGCTTTGAGAATACTCCTTGCATCAGTCTTTAGATCTGAGTTTCTGATCATCATCATTGGTTAAATGTCTCTAAACAGCACATAGAGACGGACCAGTTTCCCAGTCATGCCGGGTCAGTTTCAAACAATGCAATAAGGTTTTTTCACATTTCCCATAATTGCATAATTACATTAAGTTAGGCCACATTACTGTCATGTTACAGACCAAGTTACTCAGAGAGCTCACAGTGGACCAGTTTTGGGAAGGGAAATTTACATGTCACCAAGGTAACAAACCCCCATCCCCTTCTCCCCCCAAAACAAACCCCAAACAAATATAAACCATGAGAAACAATATAATCATCATCACCAATGTTAATTAACATCAAGTCTCCTTGTATTCTAGTAACCCATTTTCTATATCCATTTAATCAGCACATTCGGAGTCCTAAATGTCTCATAGAGTTATTTGGTCCCTAGATATCTTTTCTTGGATGATAGATTTTATTCTCAGGATAGCTGTAAAGGGGGCTTTTCTTCTCTGGTTCCAAATCTAGGGGTTCCTGGATAATCCTGCTAGCAATACCATTTAAATTTGGTTTTCCAATTTTAAACATTCAGAGAATTTCAGTTTACATACCACTTGTTGTTTCTATCCTTACCTAAATCCTGTATCTGATATAAGAAATCTTTTAAAAATTTATGAGGATCCAACCATAAAATGAGCTCTTCTGCCTTTTAAAATTATCAGACGGATACTTTAATAATGGGAAAATAATTTCACGTTCTTTACCATTATCCATATAATTTTGGTATAAAATTTTAATCCAATTTTGAGATTTTATTACTAAAACATACTAAAAGCCTGAATTTTCATGATAGATAATTTGGAAGCCAATCATATTATCCTGTTGCTTTCTCAAAATTTACTCTTCCATTTATTTAGAAAACTTTTACATTACATCTTTGTCTTATTACATTGTTTAATCTTTTCCCCCTTAGAAGGATATTATCACTATTTTATAATTTGACCACAAATGCAGGTTAAAATTGTAAGATATTCATACTTTAATCCTTTTATAGTATCTCAGAGATGTTCCAATATCAATCTTCTATTTAATAGATTTAGTATTGTATTTACAAAACTTCTTAATTATGGGAATTTTCTACCAAAGGCAAAGGAGGGACATAGTTATGACAATGTAATGGGGGGAGGGGAAATTTCCTTCACTCTGTTTAACTCCAGGCATAAGTCATATCTGATAGCCAATTATGTAGTCATAGTGTCTTAAAAGCAAGGTTCAGGATTAACCAAGTGGGAAAATTTCTTTTCAGAAAGGAAATAGCACAATGGGGAAATAGAGTCAAGAAGATCCTACCTAACCTATGCTAAGGTCATCCCCAAACTTTTCCCAGGCACAGACATCTACCTTTAGCAATTCCTAGACTGCAGCACATACCATTATCTATTATTGGCTTCTTAACATTCAGACAAGTATCCGAAGATCAAAACAATAACAAATTACAGTCCAGGAATTTTTACCTTAAATAGCAAAATTTCACTTCCCCCAAGTTAGGGCTTGAATAGCTTTCCTGATGTTTCCCTAACAGTTAACATTTCATTTATCCATTACTTATAAATTAAAACTACCCATATTTTGGGGCTTCAGACATCCAGCAAATACCTGATGGCTGATTCATCAGTAATATGTTGAAGCTACATCTTTAAACCACTCTATACACTTTCATGATAGCCAAGAATTTCAAATGAAAAATTGTTATTATACATTATTATTATCTTCTTCATAACAAAATGTACCTCATTAAATATTTAATAGTTTTGAAATATCTATTTTAATAATATCCTCTTAAAAGCCCAGTTCATATTTAACTGCATCCAAATTAAAAAGTTGTTTTGTCTTACAGAATGTCTGTTACAATGGTTTCTCAAATTTCACAATATAGGAGAGTTTAGTAATACAATAATAACACAAATATCATGTATTTAAAACATGAAACTAAACTTCAGATGACATAAATTGCATTTCCAAATTATCCCATATAAAAATAATTCATCTTAATATCTTTAGCATTTTACAACCATTTTGTAGTCATCAGGTATGGAGCAATTACACCCAATTGAAGAAATAATAATAATATAGTGCTTAGCATTTGCCAATCACTATGTTAAGCACTTTACAGTCATTATATTATTTTGATCCTCACAACAGCCCTGAGAGTGGAGTACATTATCATTTTGTCTTTATAAATCAGGCAACTGGGACAAAGAGAAATAAGATAACTTGCCTAAGATTACATGGCTAATACATTTCTGCAACCTGAAGATAACTCAAGTTTCTCTACATTTTTCCAGCATTTTTTTCACTGTAATTGGGAATCTGATATGGGATGAGAGAGGTTAATAGGGAGAGTGTCTCTGACTTGGGGGAGTCATAGAAGTCTCTTTGGTTTAAACAATCTTTTTTCTTTTCGTGGTTAAAAATGTCAAGGAAGGGTTCACAAGAGGTGCTATAAGATACAAACTATTTATCTGTTTTTTCCCCCTTTTTTCATTCTGGGATTACTTTCAAACTAGCTGCCTTGCCCTAGAACAACAAAACTATTAATTTTGTCATTTACTTTTAAAACTTTTATAAAACCGAATACATATTTTTCCTTAAAACTAATTCTACAGAGTGGTATTCCAAAACTTACTAAGATATTTTAGAAAGAAGTGAATTCCTGAAATTACCCCAAGGTCCCAGAAGTTCTTCCTTACAATGTTAAAATGATTAATCTTTAAGATACTTTATCTGCTAAGATGTTTTTAGTAGTTCCACAAACTTTAATTATCTGACATTTCTGTAATTCCAACATAACCAAGGTTGAAATGATAGGAAAAAAAGCGTTTTTTTTTTCTTTTTCTCTTTTCTTATAACCTAATCTCCCATGGGAGTTAATGTCCTTAAGTGGGAGTTAGTCTTGCTTATTGGGACCATTGCTTTAACTATGAAAGTTCATTAACCATTTCCAGTTTTCTAAACTCTCTGGCTATAGCCCTTAGAAGTTTTCCTGGCTGGCTAAATTTTAAATTTTTTAAGGTAACAGAATCTAGCTCAAAACACAAACACAACACAGGCATTTTACATTTTACAAAGATGTAAACACAGACAAAATAACAGTACAAATAAGAACAAATACAGTTTTAACAAAGCACGCAGTTACAGTACATACAGAGGCACATGGTTTCTGAGGTGTATAATTTCAACTTTATAAAGGTGTGCAGTTTAAAATACAGCAGAGGCACACAGAGGGATAAGAGGCATTCAGTTACAATTTTACAGAGGTGTGCAGTAAAACAAACAAACAACAACCAGCAGAAGCATTAAGAGAGGCCAGTTAATAGAGGTGTGCAATTTAAGAAAGGATATCCTTATGAGAGGATATAGATGACCCAAGATGAATTGGGTCACTAGAGTGACCCTAGAGTTTTCCTCACAAAGAATGGTAAAATCAATGAAGATGGGAGGTTAGAGGATTGGAGCAGGGATTCTTACTCTGGTAAGAATCTTGCCAGCAATGACTAAGAGACACATTCTTCTGTGATTGTCACAGGACAATCTATTTCCTTTACCTTTGTAGAGACAGACAATGCCCCTTAAAAAACAGCAGCAGGACCAGCCCTAACATAAAGTCCAAATTCAGGAAGTAAGCTGAAGGAATGAGCAAAGAATTCCACCATAAAGAACTGGTATGGTGATGGGGAAGCTCAAGACACAAACTCAGAATAAGAGAATGACTTTAGACTATCTACAAGTAAAGTCTCAAAAAAAAAAAACACAGTTTAGGCACAAATAATATCCTGAAAATACATACATACATGCATACATACATCCATACACACATACACGTATTATATTTATATCTAATCCATCTTTATCTATATAATGTTTCTTATTCTCCACTATGAATACTTCACCTCTCTTATCTGGAGGTGAGTAGCATGCTTTATCATTAGTTGTTATTATGGTTGGACACTATACTGACTAGAGTTTCTAAGTATTTCAAAGTTGTTTATCTTGACAATATTGTCATTGAATAAGTTGTTCTCCTAGTTCTGCTCACTTCACTCTGTAAAATTTTATTCAAATGTTCCAATTTCTCTAAAACCATTCCCTTCATTTCTTCCACCTACATAGTATTCCATCACATTTATATACTATAACTTATTCAACCATTCCCAATGGATGAGAACCTCCTTAGTTTCCAATTCTTAACCACTTCAAAAAGCTATAAATATTTCTGTACATGATCAATTAGTCTGTTTTGTTTAAGACTAATTCCTCTCTTAATCCACTCTCCCCCTTATTCCTTCTATTCCCTTTTCTGCCCTTTCTCTGTTGAATGACATGCGTGTCTGTATCCAGCTATGTGTATATGTTGATTCTTCTCTCCTTTTATTAGTTCAGATGAGAATGAAGTACAAGTTTTAGCTGCTACCCCCACCCTCATTTGTACAGAATTCTATGTGTATGCTTCAATTACGAGAGCTAATTTCCCCGATATGTATTTCACTTCACCTACCCCCTCAGTGCTTTTCTTCTCCTCTCTTTCCATTTTTTTAAAGGTTAGAACCATTCTCAGGCCTTTTGTCTAATTAGATTCTGTCTATGACTCCTGGAGGTGATAAAGTTTAGAGTGGACGCATACCATATCCATGTGCTAGAACATAAATACTTATTATCTTTGTTTAATTCCTTGTGATCATTCATGTTTACCTTCTTATGTTTCTCATGACTTTCATGCCTACAATTCAAAAGTTTCTATCCAGCTTTGGTCTTATCATGAGGAATGCTCAGAAATCCTCTTTCATTAAAAGTCCATTGTTTCCCCTGAAGGATTATAATTCAGTTTTGGTGGATATGTTATTCTTGATTGTAAGCCTTCTGGAATACCTTTTGGAATATCATATTCCAAGCTCTCTATTTCTTAATAATGGTGGCTGTTAAATCATATTTGATCCCAACTGTGGCTTTTTGGTAATTGAATATTATTTTCTTTCTGGATGCTTGAAGTATTCTTTCTTTGACTTGGAAATTCTGGATTTTGGCTATAATGTTTTTGGGAGTTTTTATTTTGGGACTTCTTTTAGAAGATGATTGGTGGATTCTTTCTATTACTGCTTTGTGTTCTTGTTCTTAGAGATCTGGACAGTTTTCTTTTATGATTTTTTTGCAGTATGATTTTAAAGCTCTTTTTTAGACCAATGATCCTTAAATGATCATTCCTTGACCTATTTTCCAAGTCAGTTGTTTTTGTTCTGAGATACTTTATATTTTCAGTCTTTTGACTTTGTTTAGACATATCTTGTTGTCTCAAGGAGTCATAAGATTCTATTTGATCCATTATAATTTTTAGGAGTTTTATTGCTTGGGCAAACTCTTTGTGGAAAACTTTTCAATTTTTTTCTTCCATAGTTCTCACTTCTTTCCCAGTTTTTTCCTCTATTATTCTCATTTTACTTATAAAGACATTTTTAACTATTGCTCTATCTCTTCCCAGAATTCTAGTTGAATTTGTGCCCAAGTTATGTTTTTCTTTGAGACTTTGCTTGTAGATATTCTGAAGTCATTCTCTTACTCTGTTTGTGTCTTGAGCTTCCCTATCTAGCTCTTTATGATGGAAGTCTTTTTTCTTTGCTAGTTCCTCCAGCTTGCCCCCTGATTTTGGACTTTATGTTAGGGCTGCTCCTTCTGTTGCTTTCTAGGGGGCATTGAATGCTATGTTATTCTAGGATCTCAGTGATAGCTCAGACTGACAGCCTGTAAGCTTTCAGTGCTTCCAAAGTGGTCTGACTCAGGACAAAGTTTTTGTTTTTAATTTATTTGTTTATTTTTAGTTTACAAGATTCAATTCCATAGTTCCTTGAGTTCCAAATTTCCCTTCCCTCCTTCCCCCCGCCCCCCAAGACAGCATATAGTCCAGTATAGGATCTGCAAATACTTTCACAATAGACATTAGTCAAGTTACAAAGGCACATTGTACTAGATGGGATGAAAAATGGTAAAGAAGAAATAAAACCAAACAATGAAAAGAAAAAGATCAATTAGTTTTCTTCCATCAGGATTCAAGGTCAGTTCTTTCTAGTTATTTCTCTGGATGTAGGCATCTCTGTCCTTCATGAGTCTTTTGGGATTGACTTATATCACTGTATTGCTGAGAAGAGTCCAGTCTGTATAGTTGGTCATCACACATATGTTGTGTCTGTAATTGTACACAAATTTCTCCTGGTTCTATTCTTCTCACTCAGCATCAGTTTGTATAAGCCTCTCCAGGTAAATATGAAAGCCATCTCCTCCTCATTTCTTTGCCATTCTAGCCCCTGTATTATACAGGCAGGCAATTTCTAAATTTCCAGGCTGGGGGCCGATAGCTGCAGGAGAAGCTGCACTCTCCTACTTGGCTCCAATGATCCGTCCTATTCCCTCGTGAGATGATGGCAAGATGACTGCGATTCGTCCTTGGTAAGTCTGCAGGCTGGGACTTCTCTCTCTGGTGTAGTCTGCTTGTCTGCTCTTAAGTCTGAGCTGTGCAGACCCCACGTGCTCTGCACTTGCCCTGTCCGGACGCACTGGGCACTTTCCTGGGCTGGATTCTGCCACGCTCCATCTCCAAGTGGATTTTGTCACTCCAGAATCCGTTCAGATTCACTTTTTAAGGTTTAGTGACAGG
Source organism: Gymnobelideus leadbeateri (assembly GCA_011680675.1). Lineage (NCBI taxonomy): Eukaryota > Metazoa > Chordata > Mammalia > Diprotodontia > Petauridae > Gymnobelideus > Gymnobelideus leadbeateri. The sequence continues at coordinate 44,092 of WOXC01010311.1, forward strand.
ATTCACAGAGGAACTTAGAGAAGTTACTACTTCCTTTCCACCATCTTGGCTCCACCCCCATTTTTTATAGCACAATAATATTCCATTACATGCATATAACACAACTTGTTTAGCCATTCCCCAATTGATGGGCACCCCTTTAATTTCCAATTCTTTGCAACCATGAAAAGAGCTGCTATAAATATTTTTGTACATATGGGTCTTCCTCCCTCTTCTATGATCTCTTTGGGATATAACCCTAGAAGTTGTATTGCTGGGTCAAAGGGTATGAAATATTTATAGCCCTTTGGGCATAATTCCAGATTGCTCTCCAGAATGATTGGATAAGTTCACAACTCCACCAGTAATGCATCAGTATTCCAATTTGCCCACATCTTCTCCATCATTTGTCATTTTCCCGTTTTGTCATCTTAGCCAATCTGACTGGAGAGATGTGGTACCTCAGAATTGTTGTGATTTGTATTTCTCTAATCAATAGTGATTTAGATATTTCTTCATATGGTTATAGATATCTTTAATTTCTTTTTCTGAGAACTTCCTGTTCATATCCTTTGACCATTTATCAATTGGGGAATGACTTGTATTCTTATAGATTTGACTCAATTCTCTGTATATTTTAGAAATGAGGCCTTTATCAGAGACATAGGATGTAAAAATTATTTCCCAATTTCCCACCTCCCTCTTGATCTTGGTTACATTGGCTTTGTTTGTACAGAAGCTTTTCAATTTAATGTAATCAAAATTATCCATTTTGCATTTTATAATGCTCTCTAATTCTTGTTTGGTCCTAAAGTCTTTCACTCTCCACAAATCTGACAGGTGAACTATTCCCTGCTTTCCCAGATTGCTTATGGTATCATCCTTTATACCTAGATCATGTACCCATTTAGACTTGATTTTGGTATATGGTGTTAGATAATGGTCTATGGCCAGTTTCTGCCATACTGTATTCCAGTTTTCCCAGAAGTTTTTGTCAAACAGTGCATTCTTATCCCCAAAACTGGGGTCTTTGGGTTTATCAAACAATAGATTACTATACTCATTAATTGCTGGATCTGGTGCACCCAATCTATTCCATTGATCCACTACTCTATTCCTCAGCCAGCACCAAGCAGTTTTGATGACTGCTGCTGTATAATACAGATTAAAATCTGGTATAGCTAGTCCACCTTCCCTAGCATTTCTTTTCATTAATTCCCTTGATATTCTAGACCATTTGTTCTTCCAAATAAATTTTGTTACTATTTTGTCTAACTCTATAAAGTAGTTTTTTGGTAAAAGGACCACGTTTTATTACTGCTTCTTGGCCTGATCTCTGCAAGTTTCTGAACTGGGTTTGGTTCTTAGTGATACGCCTGTGTGCTTCCCTCATTTGGAGTTTCAGGAGATTGCTGCTAGATTGCCAGATACTACCAGCCAGCTGGAAAACTCTTCTGGTTTAGAGTGACAAAACTGTAGACTTCTCTTTGGTCTGGTATTTCTCCTTTGATATTTCCCCTGCAGGCTTCAGGTTGGGTCAGACATTGGAACTGGCATCTGACACACTCAGTTGCTGCTTGCTTCTCTGTTCTGGAATGCCACAGGTCACAAGTCTCCTTCTCAGCGCCATTCTGGATTGAGGACTGGGAACAGTGTAGTAAGCAATAGAGCACCCAGTTGGCACTTGTTCCTGCAATCTCTACAGAATTAGGCCCTCTCTGTTGGATCTGATTTCACTTTTTGCCCTTGTATGCAACCTCTTCCTGCTCTGAAGTGCTTCTAACAGTGCATTCCTAGCCAGTACCCATTCCCAGTGTCTGAAGACTTCTCTGTCTCCCTCTGTCAACCTGGACTGGAAACATGACTGAAAATGTATTTTAACTTTATTTCCTGATCAGCATTCAGTCTGACATATTTTGTGGGTTACTTTGGAGGACTTAGGGGATTGGGGGAACTTCTTGTACCTGTACTTTTTCCTGTTACTCTGTCATCTTGGCTCTCTAGAAGATCAATTTATATAATAACGACAAAATTATAAAGACAAATAACTTGGAAAGACTTAAGAATTTTGACCAACACAATGACCAATTGCTATTCCAGAGGACTTGTAATAAAACATGCTACCAACCTCCTGACAGAGAGGTGATGGATTGAGATATATATTTTTTGAACACAGTCAATATGGAAATTAGTTTTGTCTGACTATCCATATTTGTTATAAGGTTTTCCCCCCTCAACTGGGGTGGAGTGGGGAATGTAAAAGAAAAAGAAAATAGATTTTTGTTAATTAAAAATGAGTAGGGGAATGGGAGGAGGTGACTGGTGGTTGAATGTGGTTGAAGCCCATTTATTCCAAAGGGAGAAAAATCCAGTGGTCAGAAAGCTGACCCACAGATAGAAATCTGGGCCCTGAGTTAGGAAAACCCATGTTCAAATTCAGACTCAGACACTTATTGTGTGACCCTGGGCAAGTCATTTAATCTCTGTTTACCTTAGTTCTCTCAATGGTGAGGGGAAAAAAAAGGTGTGTGGGGGAGAGGGAGGATAATAACAGCATCTACTTTCCAAGGTTGTTGTGAGGATCAAATGGGATAATATTAGTAGCTTGGCTCAGTGCCTGTCATATAGCAAGGGACTTAATAAACGCTTGTTCCCTTCCTTTCCCACTAGCTGCAGAAGCTTTGGCAAATCATTTCATCTTTCTAGTCCTCTAAAGACCTTTCTAGCTCTGACATTTTATAACTGTGATTATTATAGTAGACACTTAATAAATCCTCCTTCCCTTCCTTCCTCCCTTCCTCCCTCCCTTCCTTCCTTCCTCCCTTCCTCCCTCCCTTCCTCCCTTCCTCCTTCCCTCTCTTCCTTCTTTACTTCCTCCCTCCCTCCCTCCTTCCCTTCCTTCTTTCCCTCCTTCCCTCCTCCTTCCCCCCTCCCTTCCTTCCTCCTTTCTTCCCTCCATCTCTTCCCTCTCTTCCTTCCTTCCTTCCTTCCTTCCTTCCTTCCTTCCTTCCTTCCTTCCTTCCTTCTTTGTTATATATTACAATTTGGGCTATGTTGGATTTGAGACTATCCTTTAATTTTATTTAACAAATATTCATCCAAAAGATTTTTATCAAGTTTCCTTGATAGGTGCCCCAAACTGTGCTAGGTACTATGTAGGACACAAAAAAGGTCTAATACATGGTTGTTTGCCCTCAAGAAGATTATGGCATAGTTGAGAATAGAAGTCATTTGTAGACTAAATGGTTAAGTAATAATAGAAGAGTTAGAAATATGAAAAATGTCACATGGAAATATATGATTCTGTATTATGTGAGTGCTAAAAGTTCAGAGGATAGAGAGATCATGTGGCTGAAACTGCTTGGGGAAAGCCTCATGGAGGAGATAAGAATTGAATTGGAGCCTGAAAGATTAATAGGATTTGGATGGGCAGAGATCAAGGAAAGGACATTTTATTTGGGTCAGGTCTGTGCTTCAACTAGGCATGGGAAGACTAGTCAAGGATCTAGCTGAATAGTTTTCTTAATGAAGTCCAATTCAGCATTAGGGATTATTCTGCAAGAGGTTGCCAATAATAGACAGTTTCCAGGAGAGACAAATTAATGAACCATCATGAGTTTTATGTTTATTGTGTAATGAAGGTGTTCAAAGGGCATATTTCAATAGCCCAGAAGGAGAGGAGGGACAAGGTAGGTGGAGGAGATTGTAGTGAGGCAAAGGAGAATAATTAGTAAAGATTTTATTTTGAGTTGTGTCTAGAGCTTGAATCCAGTCTCATATGCTAATTAGCTGTGCATTCCTGGGCAAGTCACTTAACCTCTGTCCAGCTCAATTTCTTCATCTATAAAATGGGCATAATGTATTGAAGAAGCTGTAGATGACACACAAAGTCTAGCAGATGACATAGAAAAAGTTTAGATACTCAGAAATACATTAAAATCTATGTATGATATTGTATAATATCAACTCAAATTTAATAATAAGGTACTGTAAATACCCCATAAAGGAAAAAAAATCATACTTCTTCTCTGGTACAAAGGGAAGGCCAAAATTTTTACATGGATTTTCCATATCACAGGGGTACCATAACCTCATGACATGGAAGGGATGTGTTATTATTGTTAGTCTGACAAGTTCTTTTTGGATCCTGACTCAGGCATTCATTATGCCAGCGAACCCTTATAGCTTAATGTCATCTGCAAATTGGATAAGTGTACGTATCATTTATGCCTTTATCCAAGTGAATGGTAAGAAAGTTAAATAGCACAGGGAAAAAGGCACAGATCCCTGAGACACCCTACTTAGGACATTTTGCCAAGCTGACCTTGCACCATTAAGTATTGTTAATCTGAGTCTGTCCATTTGACTGTTTCTAAACTTCCCTAACTTAATTACTATCGGTTTCATCTCTCTCACTCTTTTCCACAAAAAAAAAAAATCTGATTCTTGGATTTCTCACCTGAGAATACTTCCTTAATATATAATGACACCTCACCTTATCCTCTTTCACATATTCTATTTCTTGTGAATAAGGCTTACCATGTAAAGCTATATTCTTGTCATAGGATTCATTTCAATAAATTTCAGTGTTCCTTTGAGGTAAAATTTGACATCTTGCATTCATACCTCCAAATTTCCTTTTTGACTAGATTTTGGATATTTTTATATAGTTATTTGAAGTCATGATATATATGTATATATTATTTTGTATTGTATTATATATTATTGTAATATGTATTGTGCAATATTTACTATTCCTCTTTTTTCTGTTCTGTTTAGTTCCCTTCTCCTTCCTTCTTCCCTCTCTCCCTCCCTCTGTTCCTTTTTTTATTCCTCTTTCTTCCTTTGTCTTTGTTTTTCTTTCTTTCCTTTTCTCTTTCTCTCCTTCCTTTTTTATTCCTCTTTCTTCCTTCCTTTGTTTTTTTTTCCTTCCTTCTCTCTTTCTTTCCTTACTTCCTTCTTCCCTCTCTCTCTCCCTCTGTTCCTTTTTTATTCCTCTTCCTTTGTGTCTTTGTTTTTCTTTCTTTCCTTTTCTCTTTCTCTCTCTTTCTTTCCTTCCTTTTTTATTCCTCTTTCTTCCTTTGTGTCTTTGTTTTTCTTTCTTTCCTTTTCTCTTTCTTTCTCTCTCTTTCTTTCCTTCCTTTTTTATTCCTCTTTCTTCCTTTGTGTCTTTGTTTTTCTTTCTTTCCTTTTCTCTTTCTTTCTCTCCTTCCTTTTTATTCCTCTTTCTTCCTTCCTTTGTTTTTTTCTTTCCTTCCTTCCTTCTTTCCTTCCTTTTCTCATTCCTTTTCATGTCCTCTGATCTTCTAGGTGTTTCAAATGATTCTCTTCTTCTTTTACTTTATTCTCCATGTTATCTAGCTTAGTACCTATATTTAGTTGGAAAAAATGCCTCTCTGCTGTGTTTAAGCCAAAGTCTGTAAGAGATAACATTATTGTACAAGCATTTCTGTTTGGGAAAGAGAGGTGCAAATCATCCAAGATTTCCCTGCTAATAGAAATTCTCTCTGACCCAAGCAATTTCCACTGTGCTTGGCCTTGTGCTATTTACTTGTATCATTCACTTGTATAAAAGCATAGATGGCTTGCTCATCAAATTTTCCGATGGTACTAAGCCCAGAGGCATAGTTAACACATTAAAAGCTTGAGTCAGTAGTGACAAAAGACCTTGATAGGCTAATAATCATAGCTAATATTTTTATAACACTTTAAGGTTTGCAAATTGCTTCTGTAGATATTATTTTATTTGATCCTCACAATGACCCTGTGAGGTAGGTAGTATTCTTATCTGCATTTTACAGATAAGAAACCAAAGCTGAGAGAAGTTATATGACTTGCCCAAAGTCACAGTTAGTAAGCACATGAAACAAGATTTAAACCTGTTTTTTTTTTTTTTACTCCAAGTCTAGCTCTTTATCTGCTCCTTTTCTAGTCACAAATTTAGATTAGAGCATTGGGAGGAATATATGTTGTTTAAATTTAATTGGGATAAGTATAAAGTGTTACATTTGAGATAAAAAATAAACTTCACAACCACAAGATAAGAGAGGCATATTTAGATAGCAGCATGAAGAAGATCTGGGGGTTTTGGTGGACTTCAAGCTCAATATATGTCATTTGTGTAAAGTAGCAGATATAAAATTAAATGTAATCTTGGACTACACTAGGAGGCATAGATCCCAAGAAGCTGATAGTCCATCTAGGATATTATGCTTAGTTCTGGGTGCCACAGCTTAAAACAAAGAATGATGATAAGCTGAAAAGTGTCTAAAGTAAGTCTGGTAGGATGGTAGAGGGCCTTAAGTACCTGCTATATGAGGATCAGTAGTAGGAGCTGGCATATTTAATTTGGAGAAAAGGAGACTTGGGAGTTGGGGAAGGTTATGTGATAGTCATATTCAAGTCTTTGAAGAGTTATAATGTGGAAAGTGTAAGCATCTAGGTGGCTGTGAATAGTATGCCAAGTCTGGAGTCAGGAAGACTCATCTTCCTGAGTTCAAATCTGTCCTTGGACACATACTAGCTCTGTGACCCTGGACAAGTTACTTAAACCAGCTTGCCTCAGTTCTTCATCTGTAAAATAAGTTGGAGAAGGAAATGACTAATCACTCCAGGATCTTTGCCAGAAAAACCCCAAATGGGGTCTTGAAGAGTTGTGTATGACTAAAACAAATGAATCAGCAACAAATGTGGAAAGGGATTACACTTGTTTTATTTGTCTTTGGAGGGCATGACCAAGAGTATCTGTAGAAACTGAAAAGGAGGCCAATTTAGGCCTGATGTCAGGAAAAATTTCCTAATAATTAGAACTATCCAACAGTAGGCTAGTCTATCTTGGGAGGTGAAGGGTTCTACTTCACTGGAGGCTTTGACATGGAGGCCAATTACTGGGCACATTCTAGTGGGAATTCTCTGAATATGTGCTGGACTAGATGGCCACCAATATCCTTCTATTATATGAATTATTCCTTGTAATACCTTGTTGATATGGTTCATTCTCACTTAATTTACATGGAGACTGAAAAAGAATTGTTTTGACTCTCGCTTTATTTAAACTTCTATTAAGTTAGCAGTTTTATGGAATACATTAGTAAATGTCCTAACATTTAGACAACCATAATAATTGGGCATTGACTCAATAACAATTATGTTGCAGGAAATAAAGTTAGTATTAGAGGTCACCTAGTTTAATCATCTCATTTTAGACATAAGAAAACTGAGGGACCTAAAAGCATGGAATGCGGTCTCAGAAACAGTAATATATTAGAGATTTGGACCTAGGCTCTATGACTCTAACTTCAATGCTCTTTCCAGTTCATTATGCTGTTTCTACATTTTTTTGTGCCAAATGATGAGATTGCCTTAGATGATCTCTGTCATCTTCCATCTTTGTCTATGGTTCTGTATATATGCTCATTACACTGTAATCTAATTAATTTAATTTTACCTTGATATTGATACTTATTTTTTTTTCTTAAAAAGAATGATCCCTAAAATGAAAATCCTGGGATGATGAGGCAGAAGTAATCTTAACAAAGAGCTTGCCAGTGAGAAATTATTTTTAAATTGGAGAAGGGGATGGATTGCATTTGGGAAATTACAGAGCCCTTGTAAAGACCCAAGCTTTTCCCTGTAACAAAAGCCCATCTTTTAAACATCATTTGAGTAATGTTAAATCGCTGAGTTACAGAATACTATAGTCTCGGAAGATTGAAAATGAGGATCACCCAAAGGCATGGTGGATGTGAGCAGGCTGTAACACATTACATATAAGGAATTATGCAGGGAGGAATGTCATAAGAATATGACTGGGAAAAAATTATGGGCTAGTCATGCAGTGAGAATGAGGGACAGCCAATGGAAAGTTACTGTGTTCCATTGGTATCTATGCAGTGTGACAAGAATTTAAGAAAGTTAGATGAATTTATGGTAGGATATAGTTGAGAGCTACACACACAGAATGGGCAGGCATTGGAGGACAAACCTTATATTAATGAGAGCATAGATCCATTGATGAATAATCATTTAGTTATTTTGGGTGAGACTATCTTTTGGATCAAAGCTGGGAGAATATGTCTTTGACTCTAATATCATTAAAAGCTCTTGAGACTTAACCTTCAGGAGTGAGATAAAAAGGTGAGGGGAAAAGACAACTGTTCTAACTGATTGAACACAAGCTTAGTTACTAATAAGCACTGGGGCATAGTTGCCAAGAAAACTAATGCAAATGTAGGCAGCGTTTATAGAAATCCATTGTCCAGAATAAGAGAGGTTATAATTGCATTGTATTCTGCCCTGGTCATGTCACGTGTAGAATATTTAGTACTATGTTCTATTCTCATTACCAATATTTTAAGAGGATGATGATAAGGTAAAGAGTGACTTAAGAAGGATGACCAGGACTATGAGTATCTTAGAACAATGTCATATGAAAAATAGTTGAAGAAACTTTTGGTTTGAAGATGCTATTTTTTTTTAAAGCAATTGGGGTTAAGTAACTTGCTCAAGGTTACACGGCTAGTCTTTATTTATGTGTGGGTGCTCATATTCTGAGGCCGGTTTCGATCCTGGGTCATCCCAACTCCGAGGCCGGTGCTCTTACTCACTTCGCCACCTAGCCGCCCCTTGAAGATGATATTTAGAGGAAATGTAGTAGCTATTTCCAAATATCTGAAGAACTCTAAAATGGAAAAGAGATTAATCCTTTCCTGTGTAACCACAGAGGGAAGAACTAAAACTGATAATGGTAAATTATAAGAAGGCAATTTTTGGATCTATAGTTGCTTAAAAAAACTTGTATGCAGCATTTTTATATTATCTTCATTTACACACACACACACACACACACACACCCCTCCCCATCCTTTGCCTATTGAGGCCTCTCTTGTAACAAAGAAAGACAAAAAAGCAGTTTGGAAGAAATAACCAATATGTCACTCAAATGTGATAGCATATGCAATGTTTCATACCTTAATCTCCTGCCTCTGCAAAGAAGAAAGGGAGGCATATTTTCTCATTTCTTCTTCTGGACCAAGCTTGATCAACAGTATTCATGGTTTTAAAATTTTTTATTTTTCTTTGATTATTATTGTCACAGTCATGTATTATTTATAATAATAATATATGCATTATTTAATTGGTTCTGCTTAGCATCTGTTCAAGCAAGTCCTCTGCGCTTCTCTTAATACATCATAGTAGTAATTTCTGGTGGCACAGTGATATTCTATAACATTTACACAGCACAATTTATTTAGCTAGTCTTCAATGTGTATAATAATCATAGTGGTGCAACAATTTTTGTATGGGCTGCCATGTTAGGCACTAAGTGGCCCATTTTTGGTAATATTAAAAGAATGATTGAATAGCCAATTAAAGTAATGAAATTTCAGAGCTGAAAAGGCCCTTTGAGGTTATATATTCTAACCCTCTAACCTTATAGAAGAAGTAGCTGAGGGACAAGTCAAGTGATTTGCCAAAGGTGCTATGGCTGGTAAGTGGCAGAAGAATGATTAGAATTCAGTCTTATACCCAGCACTCTTTCGACTACTCCAAACTGCCTTACCTTACAGGGATCTTGTCAAAGGCATTTTGTCCTATGGAGGGGAACACTGGACTAATTGAACTTCCAACTTCAAGACTATGAATCATAATATTGTAGGTTTAGAGCTGGAAGGGACCTTTAGAGGTCATTGAGTACAATCCCCTCAATTTAGAAACTGAGTGTTAATTGTTAGGCCAAAATTAGCACAAGCAGCAGAGAATATGTCCATGGTTTGTTGAATCTCAGCTTCAGAGGCTGCACTGAGTGCACAGTCATCTTTGAACAAAAAAATCATGTACCAACTCTCCCTCTACTTTAGTCTTGGCTCATAGCTTTTTCAAGTTAAATAGTTTACTATCAGTGCAGTAGTTGAACCACTTTTGTCCTTGCTAAAGCCTTCTGAGAGCATTGCTGAAAATGTCATGCTAAAAAACATGGGAGCAAGCACACAACTTTGCTTTACTCCATGGGTGACTGGTTAAGTATGAGAACGTTGTCCATTATCCACAACCTAGGCAAGCATGCCACCATGAAACTGACGTGCAATACTGATGAATTTCTCTGGGCAAACACATTTTGGCATCATTTTCCACAAGCACTCATGACTGATAGTATCAAAGGCCTTTGTTAGAGTGATGATTATTATGTATAGACATTGTCTACAATGTTCTGCTCCTGGCATTTCTCCTGGATTTATTAGGCACAAACACCATATCAACTTTTTCCTTGGCCCTTTCTGAAGCCACACTAGCTGACCATCTTTCAGGTGAAGGATCAGCCTATTAAGGAGGATTCTGTCAAGCTTCTTGCTAGGAAAGACAAACAGAGAGGACACCCCCCCCCCCCCCGACTGTGATTGTCATAGGATAATCTATTTCCTTTACCTTCATAGAGATGGACAATGGGGGCATCCTTGAATTCCTGGGGGATAACCTCTTCTTGCCATATAACTCTGGAAAATTTTAGTCAGCTGAATAGTGGACCTTATAAATCTCAGCTGGAATAGAATCAACACCAGGTGCTTTGCCACATAATAGGGGCCTAATAGCATTCAAAACCCCTTCAGTTGGAAATTCAGCTAGAGAGGGGTTGACCTCTACCTGAATGGCTTCAGCATTGATTGATGACAATGTGTTAAGAACACTAGTCAGCCCATCTCCATCAGCACTCAATAGCTGAGATCTTTGACCCATAAATAGCCTTCAGGGCATCATAAAAGTGCTTTGTATTGTTACTATCAGTGTAAAACTGAATTTCATCTGCCTTCTTTCTGAGTCAAGAACTCTGTATCTCTTTAAACTTCACTTGTACTTTACTTTTGATGGAGTTAAACATAGGTTCTCCACCAGCCAGCAACACACCATACATATGTGGAAACATCAGTTAAAGCAAATGGAGAAATTTTGAATACCGTGGATAAGTTCATTTACCTTGGCAGTATGCTTTCAGTATACACACACACACACACACACACACACACACACGTGCATATACACATGCATGTATATACAAACACGTGTATGTATGTGTATATGTAGGTAGATATGTACGTATATATGTATATATTTGTGTGTCTATATGTATGTGTATATGTACACATGTGTATATATACATACACGTGTATGTACCTATATCTATATGATGAGGTTGATGCATGTGTTGCCAGAGTTAGTTGTGTTTTGGAGGCTCTGAAGGAAAATGAGGGAGAGAAAAGACTGCCTACCAAATTGAAGGTCTACTGAGTTAATGCTATTATCTCGTTGTATACCTATGAAACCTAGACAGTGTGCCAATACCAGGCCAGGAAATGGAGTTGTTTCCATTTGAATTGTCTTTAGGAAGATTCCAAAGATCACCTGGCAAGATAAGATACTGACCACTGAGGTTCTTTCTTGAGCTAAACTGCCAAGCATTTAAACCCTACTGCAGAGAGCACAATTCCAGGCTGGCTACATTGTTTGAATAACAAATATATATTTGCCTAAAAGGCAATTTTATGGAGAACTCAACATAAGGCAAGCATTCACACGGTGGTCAGAAGCACTACAAGGATACTTTCAAGGTCTCTCTGAAGAGCTTTGGAATCAATAGTGAGACGTGAGAGACATTGGTATGGGATCCCCAGGCATGGTGGCTTGCATCAGAGAAGGTGCTATGTTCTGTGAGTGAAGCAGAATTGCAGTAGCTTCAAAGAAACACGAGATGTGACAATTTAGAGACATCTCCACTCCAAATGTTCCTATAGACCATTTGTGCCTGCCATGTGGTAGAATCTTCCCAGCTCATATTGTTCTCATCAGCCACAGATGGGCACCTTGTACCTTGACTCCACCATAGTGATGTCATTTCGGTCCTATTCAAGAATGAAGGACAACAACCAACCAGAAATAAGGGGACTGAGTCTCAGAGAGGCTGCGTGATTTGCCTGAGGTCACACAGCTAGTAAGTGTCTAAGGCAGGATTTGAACTCCAGTCTTCTTGAGGCCGAACCTCCTAACTGCCTTTACACATCAGATTTTCCTTTTCTACTCAATCATTTATTATCTGTAGTCAGACTACAGCGTTAAGCCTTTCTCCATAAGAAGAGTGGCTGGTTTCAGAAGATTACAGCTTGAGAGCTGGATGGGACCTTAGAGGTCATGTAAACCAAATACCTTACTACATAGATGAAGATTAGAACCTTGTTTCTTTCCTAAGCTTATGTCCTTCCTTTGACAAAAAGAACCAGGATGGCAGAAATAACATCCCTGGGGAAAACCTGTATACGCCACTTAAATGTTAATTCAATGTCGTGGAGGGGTATAAAGGTTTCTTCTCACTTATTATTTAGCAGGGGGAAGGAAAATTCATTATTCAATTTGAAATGAAATGAAAAAAAAAAACAACAAAAACCTATGCTTTGTAAAACATGCAAGGTTACCTATGGTAACTGCCCACAGAGTCTTAATGTGTCTGCAGTATGGTTAATTAATTTGCTCAGCTTCATTGGAATTTCTATTTGAGATGATTGTCTTGGTGCTGAATGCATCACTGAGAAAGGGTGCATCAAAGATACCATTTGCAGGTGCTATAGCAAGCAAATTCCTTGCAATTTGCCAAAGAGTCAGAGGGCTCAGAGAACTGGGGGAGAGATGAGGGAAGGGGAGTTCATTTTTTTATGCCTTCTCTAAGGTGTGCCGTGTCATATTTAGAAATATATGAGTGCTGAGGAAGCCTTGGTTTATTCTATTCTTTTAAAAATTCCTAGGAGAAAATATCACCCAGTCAGCCTGGGTTAGCATTTTAAATGATCTGCCACAGATTGTAAATTCCTCAGGGTCAGGCATCATCCTGATTATGTATTCCCCTAAGACTTAATAAAATGCATTGTTCAGAGCTGTTGCACAATAAATTGTTTTTGATGATAAGACTTGATGCAGGCCTGATGCTGGTCAGACTTAGTCCTTTCCTCTGGGAGTGGGGGTGAGGTGTATTAACAGAAACAGCCAGAATGAATTCATAAGGTGTTAGCTGTCAGATCCAAAGGAATTGTACCATCCTGTATATGCATTTTCATCTGGCTTATCCCAGATTTTTGTTTGTTACTAGGCAGGCGGACATTTCCCAACCTTGACAACAAGTCCTTACTATGGCATTTAGAGCCTTCCACAATCAGGCTCCAACTGATTTTCTCTGATGCATTCCATACTACAGTCATTCCTTCCACATTGCGGGGGTGGGATGAGGGTGGGGGTGAGGTTAAGGATGAGGTGTCCCTCTGAGCTCAAAAATCTTGTGAGATATTTTGGCCCTGGATTTTTTATTTTTCTTTTATGGGGGATATTTATAGTACCTTATTGTAAAATTTGGGTTAATTTGATCATGGGCTGTGTGCCATCCACTGGCCTTTGCATGTCATTTGAGGCTTCTGCAAAACTCCCCCCCACCAATTCTCATTTAATTTTTTATGCCAACCTGTGATATATCAAAATCACAATGGAGAAAGTTGTGATGTGGAAGAGATAACTGTTCTTCATTTCAGACACTTGTAAAATTAGCCTATTAGCTCTTATCCAAGCTCTGGACATCTTTCTCTGTGCCTGTGTGTGTGTATAAAACATGCTGTGCCCCAGCTTAGAGGTGCATCATTTTTGCCTGCTCCTTAGGATTTTTAGCTTCCTTTGAGGATCAGCTCAGGCCACATCATCTATGGAAAACCATTTTTGGGTATTGTCAGTGCTCCCTTCCTCTTCAAATTATTTTACACTTACTTAACCTGTTTATACCTTGAATAACACCAGAACATAAACTTCTTGAGAGCAAGGACAAGTTTGTTTTTGTATCAGGTAGAAATTTGTGTATAGAAGGTACTTTGTAAATATTTGTTGAAGGTTGCTGTTAATTGGTGTGTTTGTCAAGTTGCCTCTGAATAGTACTTGTTTACCATAGAATATGAGGGAATATGGGAGTGGGCTATGAGAATCACTCGTCAGGTCTATAGCCCTTGGTGGAGTTGGCTAGGCCAGGGGTGGACCTTTGGTGTGACATGTCACATTTTGGTATTTGGACAAAAGGTTGGGAAGTGGGGTAGCTATGTCATGGAAATAAAATTTCCTTCACATTCCTTTATTCTGATGTCTATAAATTAGATATCCATATTTCCCTGAGTATCAGCACATATCTCCTTGAGAACTTCAATGACTCTGGCAGAGTGAGGATGAGACTTTATGCAACTTTGCCTCACTTAAATCCTATTCACATGCAAATCATGACACCACCCCATGACATTCTCTTAAAAATGAAGTATGAGCAACAATCAAATAACAAGACAATCCTCTTCCCCTTCTTAATGGGCATTGCAACCCTAAGAAACCTTGTGATGTCCATCACTGCTCCTTACAATGGAGAAATGCTTTGGTGATATAAAATCCAAAATATGACTTGAATGTACTATTATCTAACTGTCTGTATTACTCTCCCTGCCTATAGTCTCTCATCCTTCTAATTCATCTTTCACACCATTAACCTTCCTAAAACATTAACTTTCATCATATCAGCCTCCTGTTTAAAAGTCCTCAGTGGTATGCCACAGCCTCTAAGCTCCTTAGCTTGTCATTCAAGGCTGTTGCCTCTTTCCCAGTCAAACTGGTCTATTAAGTGTTTTTCAAACATGACTTGTGCTTTCTAGCCTCCATGTCTGCTCACCATGTTCTTACTTGGAATGGAAAGCTCCTTCTTTTTTCATCTAACCCAATTCCATCAAGTCCCCTTCTTCCACAAAGAAGTCTTCATTTTTGGCAGTCCATGGTGATCTATCTTATCAATGTTCTAATTCAGAGGATTATCTATCTTCTTAATTTGACATTTAATGACAAGTATCTCAGCATCTTGACTCATGATGTCACTTTTTGTAGAGGGGAAAGAGTCCTGCATTTGGAATTAAAAGATCTGCATCCACATCCTGGCTCTGCTACTTTGTTGCCTTTGTGATTATTGAAAAGTCACTTAACCTCTCTTGGTCTTGGTTTTCTCATCTGTAAAATGAAAGAGTGTAAATGTAAAAGGAATGACCTCTGAACTCACTTCCAGTTTCTTATGGTCTTCTAATCTCTCTTTTAATCTTCATTTTAATTTTAACTCTTCTTCTGTGATATGGGCAGATCTCAAAGAATTGAGTTGCAGAACAAGTGTTCATCTGCCCCGGTAGAGAAAGGTTCTTACTTGTTGTTGTTCTTCAGTCATTTTAGTCATGTCTGACTCTTCTTCTTTTTTTTTTTTTTTAAAGCAATTGGGGTTAAGTAACTTGCTCAAGGTTACACGGCTAGTCATTATTTATGTGTGGGGGCTCATTTTCTGAGGCCGGATCTGATCTCGGGTCATCCAAACTCTGAGGCCGGCACTCTTACTCACTGCGCCACCTAGCCGCCCCTTTAGGGCAATTGGGGTTAAGTAACTTGCCCAAGGTTACACGGCTAGGTTTTTGTTTGTGCGGATTAAGTTTCTGAGGCCGGCTCCGAACTCAGGTCCTTCTGATTCCAGGGCCGGCGCTCTATTCACTGCGCCACCTAGCCGCCCCCATGTCTGACTCTTCTTGACCCCTTGTGGGGTTTTCTTGGCAAGCATAGTGGAGTGGTTTGCCATTTCCTTCTCTAGCTTATTTAACAGATGAGGAAACTGAGGCAAACAGGTTTTAGTGACTTTCCCAGAGTCACACAGCTGGTAAGTGTTTGAGGCCTGATTTAAACTCAGGAAGATGGGTCTTTCTGACTCCACTCTATCCACTGAACCACCTAACTGCCCAAGCTTCTCCCTAGTGCCTCCCTATATAAATGAAATTGAGGGGCTCATCTTTCCCTTATGAGATAAAACTCATGAAGTCCACCTTTCTATCAGTTATGAAACCAATCAGATTTATTTGAACTCCCAGTGGTCTTTTAACAGTTATTTTTCATACACAACAAATGGTTATATGGAAATGATCTGGGGAACCACAATGCCCTGCAGCCTCAGTATTTTTTCTTCTCTCACACAAGCTCCCTTTGTCGTGTCATCTGAGGTGAAGTTCTCTAACAGATCCTCTTAGCCAGATAGGTCTTTCCTCACATTTTAGCAGGAAATTTTTTTTTCACACATGGATAGATTTTTAATGTACAAAATTTCCTTTTTTGCCCATTTCAGCAATCAAACTTTTCACATATGGAAAGGGAAGTACCTTATATCCTTCCCTATGTGATTCTATCATTTTTCTTCACATGAGAGTTCATTTTCTACCCCCTTGTAGCAACCAAACTACTCATATACGAAAGGATCATAACTTATACTGAGTCATAGAATCTTTTACAGTGAGAGGTCATTTGTCCTTCTGGAGGGAAACTCTTAGCAACAGTAGAGTGAGCTGGGCAGCAGACCCTGCCAGTGCAAAGAAGACAGCAAATACATTTCTCTAAGCATATCTGCATTTTGCAAGGGTAGAACTAATTGTGTATCTAGGTGGTGGAGGGATAAAGTCTGGAGTCAGGAACACTCATTCATCTTCCTGTGTTCCTGACTCCAGACTTTATATATCAGATGTGACCCTGAGCCAGTCACTTAGCCTTATTTGCCTCAGTTTCCTTATCTATAAATGAGCTGGAGAAGGAAGTGGCAAACCACTCCAGTATCCTGGCCAAGAAAGCCCCAAATGGGATCACGAAGAGTAGGACACGACCGAACAACAAGGCCCAAGAGCTGTAATGAATAAGTATATATAAGAGGACCAAGAGCAGGTTTCTTAAGCATGCCTGCTAATTCTATGTATGAAGTGGGAGATGTTACCTGAGAGGAGGTCTGTCCTTTATGCATTCTCTTACTTATTACCTATGTGTCTATATCCATGTTGGCCAGGCACCTGAGGACCTGCGTATATTAAACACCAATAGAGTTGAGAATTGGTCAGTAGTGATATAAATGGCCTCAGGTATGGCTCTGGCTGTCTGCCTGATGCTACCTTTCAAAACCAATTGTAGCTCTGTCAGGGAGTGCCTATGGCAGAGGTCGAGGCTCTGTCAGAAGACTTTCTACAATATCCTCACATACCTGACTGTCTGAATACTTATAATAATGGAGAACTCACCAGTTTGCAAGACAAGCCTCATCTTCCACACCCATCCCCCAACCACCCCTTTGAGGACAAATGGAATTTTGTTGCTTTTGCTGCTGCTGCTACTACAGTTAGGGAAACACTGTGTGAGGAGGGAATGGGGAAGGGAAGAGAATCTCAACTTTTTGAAAATCTGTGAGTTCAGAAGTAGAGGCAAAAAACAAGCTGTGAAAAGCACGAACAGCTTAAGGAGCTGATTGACAGGCATGGTGGCAGCTTTGACTCAAAAGATCTTTCCCACACTGTTTAATTTTTGTTTTACTCATTTTTTGTTATGCTACCTAAGACTCATCAACGAGATATTCATTTGGATAAATAAGCATCCCCTTTTAAAAATATAAACACCTCCTGGAAGTTATGGGTCCAAAAGTCATTTACACATTAGTGTGAATTAGCCCAATATGTTAATTTTGATAAAAGAGCTAATATTGAGAAATGAGTTTTGATTCAGGGAAGGAAAGAGGGGTCATTTTGGAAGATGGAACTTTTTTGGGGAGGGTGTTGAGGTAGACAAGGCTGAACAGGTTAACACAATGAAAAACTTGGGGGTAAATGAGGAGGCTTGATACTAAGGACAAGAACTCTTGGGAGAAATGAATGCAGGAAGAGAGGTGGGAGGGTCTTAAAACTGCACTATACCTGTTTCAAAATGTCCCCACAAGTAACATAGTTTAGTCAGGGTAGAATTTTAAGCTGTTAAGAGTTGGAAGTCATATTAGAGAATGTTTGATCATAACTCTTCCTTTTAGAAGGGAGATAACTAAAGGCAGGAAAGGAAAATAAATGACAACCATAGCTCATCTAAATTTTAGATTAAATAGACTTTTGTGAACAGATCTGGCAGGTGAGACACCACTACTAATATCCAGCCCGTCGGAAAGCCTATTCCAAGCCCTATGGTCCATGTATATAAAACTGAGAACTCTGTGTGTGTGTGTGTGTGTGTGTGTGTGTGTGTGTGTGTGTGTTTCCGTGTACATGCATAGAACTTGAAGTTTGGACTGATACAGCAGCAGTGATATGCAGTAGTGAATTTAAGATGAGAGAAATGATTATTTCTCTCATATTAATAGCCAATTATTAAAATTGAGGTGAATTATCAGCTTTTCCCCACCAGTTTTATTTCTTTGTTTAATCTCTCAAGGACAGAACTGATGGAAGATAGGATTAACATTTGACTCATTCTGGGTATTGCTACTCCACCCAGCTAGCTTAGACTTGGGCGGGATATACAGATTCTTTGTCTAAATTGTCCAAGATTGGAGGTGGTCTGAGTACTGGACTGGTCTCTTTGGCCAACAGTGACATGATGTCACTCTCTTTTAAAGTCCACTTCTCAGAGTTGATTACCACCCTTAGAAACACTCCTCTTCCAAA
This sequence comes from Gymnobelideus leadbeateri, assembly GCA_011680675.1. NCBI lineage: Eukaryota > Metazoa > Chordata > Mammalia > Diprotodontia > Petauridae > Gymnobelideus > Gymnobelideus leadbeateri. The sequence continues at coordinate 62,607 of WOXC01010311.1, forward strand.
GGGCATATACGCTATGAGCCATGATTGTCTTTGGCATTTGAGAGTGCCACAGATCTTTTTTTATTAATATGCTGGCATTATTAATAAAATGACTAATTATCCAGAAATGTAAATGGCACAAAGACGTGTTCCCTGGTCTGGCTCTCTTGTTTTTCTTTTAGTTAAATGTTAATTATTTTTTTCAGTTATCAAGCATTTTTTCCCCTCCCTCTCACCTGGTTTACTTTCAACCTAAAAATTCCAGTCTCTATCCAAAGTATTTTCCAAATTCTTTGTATGCACATAAACTTTATTCACATTTATATTATTTTAAAACAAGATATCTATATGCTTTTAACATTATGTATCTTAGAATAGGGTGCCAAGTTTCACTGGGTTTCTGGATCGTACCCCAAACTTGTTCTTTTGCAAAGAACATGCCAGAAAGTCTTTTCCTTTCTTTTGAGCCAAAAATCATTATTCGAATAGTCTAAAAAAAAGAAACTTACAAAAAGAAATGAGACAAAGCGTACTATTCATATGTTGTGGCAGCAAAGCAGTAAAACCTGAGTGTGCTTCCAATTGGAGCTGCTTCTGCCAATTGGACATAATTATTGCTTAGCTCCTGTTATTGTGGAGGAAGTGTTGCTGGTGATCTTTCTCTGTCTGCCAGGGATTCACAGTGAATATGGACTCCAGATCACGACATATGTGCAGGAGTCACTGCTTTGTCATTTATTAATAACAGGGAATCCTACAGACCAAAGAAGTTTCTGTGTCACATCAGGGATGATCTGAGGACAGTATCTTACACATAGCAGACATTAAGTATTTCCTAAATGTACAAATGAATTAATAGAGCTTAGAGATAAGAATGTAGGAATTTAGAGCTACAAGGGGCCTTATAATTCATCAAGTCCAACCTCCTAGTTAGAAATAAGACTTATGCAAGGTGATGGGATCATAGATTTTGAGCTGGAAGAGACATAGAGATTAGCAAGGCTAAACTTTTCATTTTATGGCAGAAGAAATTGAAACCTAGAGAGGTTGGGTAATCCATCCAAAGTCACACAGGTATTAAATATCAGCATCAGGATTTGAACTGAGATTTTCTGTCTCTAGATCTAGTATTTCCCCCATTGTAATGATGGGGTTCAGGCTCTGGGAAACCCCTTGAATCTTCCCATTTGATGAGGAATTTGCCTGCAGCCATAAGTCTTTCATTATATCTAGGCCCAAATCTCTTGTTTCTCTTAACCTAGCTTAGCCCTCCATTGTCCAGCTACTTCCCACTCTTGATCCTACCAAAATATCTATACCCAAATCTGTTAACTTTAAACTAGCCTAGCCCCCTATAGTCAGTCATCTCCAGGTAGCTTTCAGCTATTTCCCACCCTTAATTCCATTCCTGGAGTCTGACCTCAGTTCCATCAAAGATCCTCCTTAGACTCCTCCTCAAGACTCTCCCCAAACCTCTCCTCTAGACCATCCCAGATCCCTCCCACAATCTTTCTGTATATAAGATCCATCTTAGGTGCTGCTAGGTGGTGCAGTGAGTAAGAGCGCCAGCCCTGGAGTCAGGATAACCCGGGATTGGATCGGGCATCAGAAAATGAGCACCCACACATAAATAATGATTGGCCATGTGACCTTGAGCAAGTTACTTAACCCCAATTGCTTTACAAAAAAACCCACAAAAGATCCATCTTGCCTCCGTGAAGGGGCTGAGATTAATCTATCACAGACTCACTCTGTGTCAGATTATTCTGGCCTGCCTGTCAGTACAAGTGTCACAGATACTTAGGCTCCTTAACAGTCTACCCATTATGGTGAATCTTTAATAAACTTTGCTTTATTTTGGCTAAAAGAAGACTTGAGTTGAATTCATTAGGAAAACATGACGTTAGTATTTTGGAGTCTCGTGCACCCCTAAACCCTAAGCCTCGGCAGTACCATGCAGCTATTTAGTGGAAGATCTTTAAAGCAAGCTTCTAAATCACCTCCTTTCCACTTACCCATTCTATTATGTGCAGGGATCTTAGAGGTTCTCTGGAAGTAGTTGAAAACTGATGTGAGGTCAGATATTGATGGACATACAGTTTCTGGTACAGCTTTGAACCATGCATAACCATCCATTGACCCTAGGTGCCTCATTGGTAACAAGTGAAGTTGGGGGAGTATATAATCCACTTGGGGGTCTGACTGAGTAGAACAGGTTATCTGAGGAGAAGACTGGACTTGAAGTTGTAGGGCTGAGATGCTGCCTAAGAGAATTTTAATTGAGATGAATTGATGAACAAAGTTGGTTTGGGCAGGTGAAGGGAAAGACAGGGACATTCTTATTTCTTTTTATTTTGAAAATATAAAATATTTATGTCTCAATGTAAGCAAAGTAATAGTATATGACATTATAGGACTGACAATTATAAACCTACTGTCAATCTTATCCCCTTCATAAAATGACTATATGAGGTTGAGATAATTTCTTACTAATATATGTGCAGATAAAATCTTCCTCATAATCAAGTACTTAATGAAAGAGGAACTTGATCAGACACTGTTGGGTTGGAGTATACTTTGGATGTAATTTATCTCTTTGGACAGCTAAACTTTTTAAATTTGGGAGGCAAGAAGCATAAGCATGTAATCAACAAAAATATATGTAATATTTATGTGAATAGGTGAATGAATGAATAATATTTATCAGAATGGTAGAGGTAGACCTTGTGCTATGATTTCAAACTTATGGAGTTAGGATTTGATAGATATACCAATGACTGATTTTATCCTTTCTATAATACAAACTAATGAGGAAGGCTGGGTAGACAGAGTAGGCAATTACTTTCATAGTGTGACTTAAAGAGCTATGAGAAGATATTTCCCACCTAAAAATATTTTTCCAATATATCTGCCATACTACTAGAAATTCTAACATAAGAGACTCATTCCTTATATAGTTAAAACATTAGGGACCATCTCTTAAAAACACAAATATTCCTAGAAAAGGGATCTTCACTAATGCCTTGATGTGAATTAGTTTGTCACAAACTTTCTTAGTTGACAACTAAAAATGTTGCTCAGTTGGCTGAGAAAACATTACTGTAGGAAAGATAGGTTTTGGGTGTAAGCATAGAAAGAAATTGTACAGATGTAATATTAGGAATAGTGGGAAGATATAGATAGAAAAGATTCTAACATTTTAAAAAATATATATTTATTCTAAGTTTTCAACACTGACTTCCATAAGATTTTGAGTTCTAAATTTTATCCTCCCTCCTCTTATCCCTCCCCAAGACAGTGTGAAATCTGATATAGGTTATACACATACATTTATATTAAACATATTTTCACATTAGTCATATTGTAAAGAATTAGAACCAATGGGAGAAATCACAAGAAAGAAGAAACAGAGAAAGAGAGAGAGAGAGAGAGAGAGAGAGACAGACAGACAGACAGAGACAGAGAGAAGGGGTGGAACCAAGGTATGAAGTAAAAGCAGGAGCTTGCATGAGCTCATCCCTGAGTTACCTCCAATACCTGTAAGAAATGACTCTAAACAAATTTTTAGTGCTACAGAACCCACAAGATGACAGAGGGAAACAAATCTCCAACTGAAGACAGTCTGGAAGGCCAACAGGAAGGGTCTAACACACCTGTCTGGGAGCAGAGAGCAGTCCTGAAAGGGCTGAGAGGCACAAATCAGGCCAGAGAAGACCTCAGAGAACTGAATCACCAGCAGCTGTGGTGGTTTCCAGACTTATCAACTCACAAATGCCAAATGCAAAGTAAAAGGTCAGTGGGGAAGCTCTGTTGGACTTGGGTGAGAGAAGAGCACTGTCTGGCTCCTGCCCCCAGGGCAGTGGAGGTGGTGGTTGTGGCAGCAGCAGCAACAGCAGGAGCAACAGCAGCAGTGGCTGCTTCTGGAGCTCCAGGTCCACTGATAGTGGGAGGACCAAGAAGCTGATCAGAGGGCAATTGCAGGAATCTCTTTGCTGGTGCTGAGTCAGGATTCTCTTGCTTTGCCCTGCTTGGACCTGGGTTGCAGTCTTGGGTGGCAATCCTGGGGTGAGGAGGAGCACTGGCATGGCAAAGTTTGAGCCAGCTGTGGAGAGGGAGTCCTCCTCACAGTTCTGAGGCAGGTGCTTAGAAGTAGCTCGGACAATAGCTGTACAGAACCCCAGAAATTTGGAACAGAGCATTCTCCACTCTGGAAGCAGAGTACTACTGTGGTGCTTAGTGCTGACCGACGACATCGTGATTTACTGTGACCTAGGAGTGGGAGAACTTTGTACTTTGTACTCCTTGAGGATAATTGGAAGCTAGTCTCCAATCAAGAAGAAAGAAGACTTTCTGACTGACAAGATTAAGACAATGTGACGTAGGGGTGGGAGCCCTTTTTATTTTGTATCATCAATGATATCTTTTATTTAAAACAATGTGATTCTGAGGCATAAAAATCCACCATGCCCTACTGGAAAGTCTGAAGGGAGATAGGGGAAGATATGGGAGATAGCAGAGTGGGGGAGGGGATATTCAGTGGGGTTGCTGTTTTGGGGTGGTGGGTAGGGAAAAATGGGAGAAAATTTGTAACTCAAAATCTTGTGGAAATGAATGATGTAAACTAAAAAATTAAAAAGAGGGGAAAATAAAAAAGGAAAAAACTATGTGATAAGTTGTTTTGTTATTTTATATCATTGTGAATGCTGTACTTTGGTTTCCATGAATGTATTGCTTTAGTTTGCTGCTGAATAGATAGAGAGTTCACTATACTATGTGATCAGAACCTTAGAGCTATTCACAGCAGCAGTGCTCTGGAGAACTGCTCATGCTTGGTTTTACAGAGGGTGAGTTCAATATGAAAGAATGATATCTCAAAAATAAAATTAAGAGGTGAGAGAGGAATATATTAGGAGGAGAAAGGGAGAGATAGAATAAATTATCTCACATAAAAGAGGTGAAAGAAAGCTGTTAAAATGGAGGTGAAGAGCAGGGAGGTGAAAGGGAATGAGTCAACCTTACTCTCTTTGGATTTGGCTTAAGGAGTGAATAACATATACACTTATAAAGCCAATCGTGTGCAGCTCTTCTGATGATTTCTGCTGTGAATTACTTTAAGGTTCTGATTGCATAGTAGAGTGAACTCTCTATTGATTCATCAATAAACTAAAGCAAAACATCCACAACAATATAAGGTAACAATTTATTACTAAGGTGGCCACATAGTCTTAAGCAAAACATATCATTCAGTAAGTCACAATCTCATCAATCAGTATTGAGTACCCAAGTGAACTCTCTTCCTTAAGTAGATGCTGACTTGGAATCATCCTTAAGCTAATCATTCTTAAGTCAATCATCCTTAAGGAGTAGTGGAAAGAACAAAGGCCATCCACCCCTAGGTCACAGTTTACAATCTCATCAATCAACACTGAGTACTCAAGTAAAGGTCCTTTCATCTTAATTTGAAGTTGACTTCCAAACTCCATGGCTCCTCTTCCATGCTCCTAGCTCCTGTCTGGATCTACCCAATTCTTGCCTGGATTCACAGGTAGGCAGCCCTCTGATTGCAGCTCATGGTGACTAGTCCACTCCATGCCCCATGTAGTTTCTGTTTCTGGGAAGAAAAAGCTTAGCAGAGCCACAATAACATTTACACACATTAAGCTTAGCAGAGTTATAACAATATTCAAACACATTGCCAGCACTATCATCTCAATTCACTTTCTGTCTGACAAAGTAACAAACCAACAGACAAAGCTTTTGTCTCAAAAATCAAACAAAAATCAGCAGTAAAGTCCCACTACTTCTGTAAACAGTAGTAAAGGTCCTGAAAGAGGATTTCTGTAAATAGCAGTAAAGTCTTCTTTCAGGACTTCTGTCCAAAAACAACTGAAAAGGCTTTTGTCTGACATATCAACAGAGTGCCGAAATCACAAACATTCTCATTCTCAGTTCTGCTTGGTCCCAGTCCTTGCTTAAGCTTTTATCTGCTCTGCTCCTTCCTGTTCTACTCTTTCTTCAAGTTCCTCCCACCATGGGCTCCAAGGTTAGACCTATTAAGGGCAGGGAAGGTCTCTAAACTCCCTAAGGCCTATTAAGGGCAATACAAATGTATACCATTTCTAAAAAAGACTTGATATAATCACAGGAGGGTCTCAAAGGCACTTGACTAGCTGAAACTAGGAGCTTAAGTACTACTTTGCTTGCCATTACAATAACTGAAACAAGGAGCAAAGTACCACTTTGTTTGCCATTAAAACACTCAATTGGGTATCTTATTCTATAGGAAAGTAGAGAGGAAGGGGATAAGAGAGGGAGATGATAGAAGGGAGGACAGATTGGGGGAAAGGTTAGTCAGAAGCAAACATGTTTGAAAAGGGACAGGGTCAAAAAAGAAAATAGAATAAATGGGGGTAGAATAGGATGGAGGGAAATAATAGTCTATCACAATATGACTACTATGGAAATATTTTGCATAACTGCACATGTACAACCTATATTGAATTGCTTGTCTTTTCAGTGAGGGTGGGTGAGGAGGGAAGAAGGGAAAGAATCTGGAACTCAAAGTTTTCAAAACAAATGTTGAAAAAATTGTTTTTATATGCAACTGGGAAATAAGATATATAGGCAATGAGGTATAGAAATTCATCTTGCCCTACAAGAAAGTAAGGGGGAAAGGGCTAAGGGGTTGATGGAGGGATATAAGAGAAGGAAAACTGGGGGAAGGGGTAATCAGTATGCTTGCCATTTGGGGTGGAGGGTAAGGGAGAGATGGGGAGAAAATTTGTAACTCAAAGTCTTGTGGAAATGTTAAAAACTAAAAATAAATAAATAAATTCCAGAGAGAGAGACAGAGAGACAGAGAGAGAGAGAGAGAGACAGAGACAGAGGGACACAGAGAGAGAGACACAGAGAGAGAGAGAGACAGAGAGTGCAAATAGTATGCTTCAATCTTCATTCAGATTCCATAGTTCTTTCCTTGGATGTGGATAACATTTTACATCTTAAGACTTTTGGAATTGTTTTAGATCACTGTATTGCTGAGAAGAGCTAAGTCTATCATGGTTGACCATCACACAATGTTGCTGTTACTGTGTACCATGTTCTCCTGGTTCTACTCACTTCACTCAACATCAGTTCATATAAGTCTCTCCAGGTTTTCCTGAAGTCTGTCTGCTCATCATTTTATTTACCTTATATATTTACTTTAAAAAAAGACTGTGTTTTCTTCATTCCAAGTGTTTGTTCAGGTGACTGAGTACATTGAGAGAGGCACCTCCTAATTATGCCCTTTTATTATGTTGAAGACTTCATCTGAGTCTCAGTCAAACTTGTCCTTGACTTTCTTTGTGTTTCATTGTTTTTTTTTTTGAGTATTAATAATAGTATTTATATATATTTGGAACATTTAATGTTACCACCTCGAATTTCAGATCCATTTCCTTCCTCCCTTGTCACCCATTCCCTCTTGGGAGATAAGTAATTCAGTATATGTTGTACATGTCTAGCTATGCAAAACATTATCATAGTAGATATATTGTACAAGGCTGCTTATAATTCCCTCCCACTCATCCCACCCCCCACCTGGTCCATTCCCTACATGATCCTGTCCCTCTTCTATAGTGGGTACTTCCAACCTCCCCTCACCCCAAGGATGCCCTCCCATCCATCATCCCTCCTCTCATCCCCCTTCCCCCTATCCTGCTGCAGGTTGAGATATCCCATTTAGTATGTATGTCATTTTCTCCCTGAACCAAATTCAATGTGAATGTGGTTTTGCCTTTTTAGCCTTCCTTATTCTCCCCCTCCTTTGCAACCACTTCCCCTTGCTTCTTCTTCTTGGGATAGTTTACCCTACCCTATCTCTCCCCATCTCCTCTTGCCACTTTCCTCTCTCACCTCATAATGTCATCTCTTGAGTATTCTCCCTTCCCAACAAATTCAACCTATGCCCTCTATCCATATATAACTGTAACTATATACACACACATTCACATATGTATTCATATGACCACACCCCCTTCTTCCATTATTTTCATAGTGAGAAAGATATCATCAGTCCCAGTTATTGCTTTTCCATATAGGAATGTAAATAGTTCAACTTTGATAAGTTCCTTTTGATTTCTTTTCCCTGATTACCTTCTCAGGCATCTCTTCCTTCTTGTGTCTGGATGTCAAATTTTCTATTCAATTCTGGTTTTTTCCTCAAGAATGCTTGAAAGTCCTCTATTCCACTGAATGACCATATTTTCCCCTGAAACAAAATACTCAGTTTTGCTGGGTAGGTGACCCTTGGGTTCATTCCCAGTTCTTTTGCCCTCTGGAATATCATATTCCATGCCCTTCAATCCCTCAGTGTAGAAGCTGCCAGGTCCTGGGCTATTCTGATTGTGTTTCCACAATATTGAAATTGTTTCTTCCTGGCTGCTTGTAGTATTTTCTCCTTGATCTGGGGATTCTGGAACCTGGCTATAATATTCCTGGGAGTTTTCTTTTTGGGATCTTTTTCAGGAGGTGATCTGTGGATTCTTTCAACCTCTATTTTGCCCTCTGGATCTAAAACACCAGGGCAGTTTTCCTTGAGAATTTCTTGAAGGGTGATTTCTAGGTTCTTTCTTTGATCATGGCTTTCAGGTAGTCCAATAATTTTTAAATTGTCTCTCCTGGATCTATTCTCCAGGTCAGTGGTTTTTCCCATGAGATATTTCACATTGCCTTCTAATCTTCGTTTGTTTGGATCTGCTTAACAGCATCTTGATTTCTCATAAAGTCATTAGCTTCCATTTGCTCCAGTCTAACTCTGAAGGAATGAATCTCCTCAGTGAACTTTTGAGATTCTTTTTCCATCTGGCAAATTTGACTTTTTAAGGCATTCTTCTCCTCATTGCCCTTTTGGGCCTCCTTTGCCATTTGAGTTAGTCTATTTTTTAAGGTGTTGTTTTCCTCAGTCAGGCTGTTGACCCTCATTTCATACTTTTCCTGCATCCTTCTCATTTCTCTTTCCAATTTTCCTCCACTTCTCTTATTTGATTTTTAAAGTCCTTCTTAAGGTCCTCTATGGCCTGCAACCCGCTCATGTTTTCCCCTGGGGCTTTTGGAGCAGGACTTCTAACCTCACAGTCCTTTTCCTGCTCTATGCCCCCAAAATAGGAGTCTAGGGTTGCATTTTTCTGTTTCCTTTGCCTTGGCATGTTGCTGTTTAATTACTTGACTTTTGGGCTTGTTGCTACACTATGGCTTTAAGGCCAGATAGAGGAATTTTTGTCCCGAACGTGTGGGGGGCAACTTCTGTTTCTGGCAAGCTGTAAACCCACCCACAACTTCCACCCTAGATCACAATCCAGATCCAGGGAGGTTAAAGCAAGAGCGATATGCCCCCAAGACTGATCGCTGGATCTCCCTATGATTTGGAGGCCAGGAGTTGGAGCCGCCTCTGAAAACTGCAAAATAGCGTGTCTCCTCATGGGCTTCTAGCCCCCAGGGGAGGGAGCCGATGCATTCCCTAAATACCAGTCCCAAAGTCCATAGGACACCAACCTCTTACTTTGTCCTAGGCATGTCTATGTTGATAATTCTGGAGTCTCCACAGCTCCTGGTGTTCTGGGGTTCCTCCAGCTGGCTGCTGGCCCTGCCGCCCTGGGGCTAAAACCTCGGCTCACATGGACCTGGGCTTGGCTCTGCTCCCTGTGCTGTTCGGGCTGGGCGCTGCCAGCTCCCAGACCGCTGTGCTGGTCCTTCCTGCAGGGCTGCTGGGCTGTCCTCAGCGGGAGGTTAGCTTCTCTGTGTTGTTCTGTGGGTGCTGGGGCTCCAGAAGTTGTTCAGAGTCCCCTTTTACATAGTTTGGGGGGAATCTGGGGGCAGAGTGGCTTGGATGAGCTGTTTCTACTCCTCCATCTTGGCTCCGCCCCCCGTGTTTCATTGTTGGAGGCTTGAGGGGGCAGGCCAGCCTTGGAGAGACACAGAAGAGAGTAACCTTTCCTAGTTCAGTACTGAGATCCCCAAACACTCAACCAACTATTAGAAAGTTTTTTATTGCAAAATGTTGAAACATCATCACAAGCTATTCACATGTTTCATAACTACATTTCCAAGGGCAAAATAACTACCAACTTGAGGCCTTTTAAAACCCGCCTCATCAGAAACAAGCCTAACATGGTACCTAAAATTAAAAACAAACAAACAAACCCTGTTCCTAAAAATTGATTGACTCTGGGGGCTAAAACTACTTATTTGTGGTTGAACTTCCAGTAGCATCAGGCCTTTTTGATATGACTCTCTCATCATTTAAGGACATAAAAAGTCCCACTGATATGGAATCAGGCCCTACAAACCTGGCTGATGCTTGACAGCTGGGGTTAGTCACCACATACTGACCTGTGAACCAGACATGTTTCCACATGGAGACAAGGAGGTCCTGAGTGCCACATTCTTTTGAGTGTTCTTTCTATGTTATAAAGTGCTTTTAATGTTTGCAAAGTACTTTCCAAAATAACATCTCACAACAACTTTAGGAGGCAGATTTATTTTACAGATGCAGGAACTGAGACAGACATAAGTCAAGTGACTTGTCCATGGTTGCATAGCTAATAATAAGTGGTTGAGGAAGGTTTTGAACTCACATTTTTCCGGCTCTGTCCACTGTGCCACCTAGCTGTCTAGCAACCCTAGCCTCATTAACTCTTGAGTGACATTGGACGTAAACTACCAGAGGACCAGTCTGAGTCAGGCTGAGCACCATAGTAAAATCTTTTTCTAAATAGTATGGAAGAAACTGGGCATAAACCAACATCTTACACCATATACCAATATAAAATCAAAATGTGTACGTGATTTAGATATAATGGCCAATATTCTAAGCCAATTAGGAGAGCAAGGAATAGTTTAGCTGTCAGATTTATGGGGAATGGAAGAATTTATGAGCAAACAAAAGATAGAGAAGATTATGAAATGCAAAATGTATCATTTTGATCGCATTAAATTAAAAAGTATGGAGCGACTACGTGGCGCAGTGAGTAGAGTGTCGGCCCTGGAGTCAGAAGGACCTGAGTTCAGATCCGGCCTCAGACACTTAATGCACACACAAACAAAAACCTAGCCGTGTGACCTTGGGCAAGTTTCTTAAACCCAATTGCCCTCCAAAAAGCAAAAAAAAAAAAAAAATTAAAAAGTATTTGCATGAGCAAAGCCAATTCAGTCAAGATTAGGAGAGAAGTAGAAAGCTGGGAAATAATTTTTATAACCAGTGTCTGATAAAGGTCTCATTTCTAAAATATACAGAGAACTGAGTCAAATTTCTAAAAATACAAGTCATTCTCCAACTGATAAATGATCAAAGGATACAAACAGGCGGTTTTCAGAGGAAGAAATTAAAGCTATCTATAGTCATACAAAAATGTTCTAAATCACTATTGCTTAGAGAAATGCAAATCAAAACAATTCTGGGGTACCATATCACACCTATCATATTGGTTATCAAAACAAAACAGGAAAATGATAAATGTTGGGGAAGATGTGGAAAATTGGAACACTAATGCATTGTTGGTGGAATTGATCCAACCATCAACCAATTGATCCAACCATTCTCCAGAGCAATTTGGAGCTATGCCTAAAGGACTATAAAACTGTGCATACCCTTTGACCCAGCAATATTATTTTTAGGTCTGTTTCCCAAAGAGATCTTAAAAACAAGAAATGGACCCACATATATAAAAATATTTATAGCAGCTCTTGTTGCGGTGGCCAAGAATTGGAAATTGAGGGGATGCCCATCCACTGGAGAATGGCTGAAGAAGTTTTGGTATATAAATGTGATAGAATATTGTTGTTCCATAAGAAATTATGAGCACTTTATTTATCTACAAAGAGTATTTAAAAATGGAGGCATGCTGTCCATAATTGTCTAGCTTTAAAAGGATATCACCTTCATCATATTAAGAGATGCTCTATATAATATCAGTAAACTGAGAAGGAATGATCTGGACTTCAGTATGAGTATATTTATTACTGTAGAACTTCACTCTAGAAATTACTGCATGGTATACCTATTGGAACACAAAGAGAAGGAAAATATGAACGTTGACCTTTAGTACACCATGGCTTGGGGGGAATAGGGTATACAGTATACAGTATAAAAGCATGATACTATAATTGGTTTATAGCAGAGTCTCAAACGAATTTGATCACAGGAGACTAATGAACTTGAAATATCTTGATAAAATCAGCCAGTGGTAATCAGGTTTACTGAAAGTTTGGAATATTGCTGGATATGGGAGCTTAGGGAAAATATAGAGCAAGATAGAGGACATTAAAACTATTTTCATACCAATAAAGTGTCTTTGCTAAGTATTTACATATATATGTATATACATTTATTCATATACACACATTATCATAATGCTGTTAGGCTGATATGGTTTGGGGAGATGTAGCCCCTTGTTATTCTGTATCAGGTTTGCAGATGGCATCTTGACCATGATGGAAACTGGATTTACACTGTATAATGTTTTTTATCTGCCATCTGTCTTTGCAAATATGTCTCCTCTTCATGAGAATGACATGATGAGCCACCTCTAGTAACAATATTTCATGAGGAAGATTACCTGAGTATGGCTATCCCTGTAGTTTAAAGGAGCACTGACATGATCTCTTATCTCTCACTTATTCCTTTTTTCCTTGCCCTAGTCTGAAATAGTATTCTAACCCCAACGGCTTGTAGTAAGCTGACAGGATCACAGATCTCTAGCCAGAAGGAATTGTAGATGTAATTTGAATCAACATCTTCATTTTATAAATAGGGAAACTGAGGCCAAGAGAGGCTAAATGACTTATCTGACATCATATAGGCACCAAGTGAAAGGATTTGAACTTTAGTTCTATGATTTCAAGTGTAGTACTTTTTCTGACATACCACATGCATTTCCTAATAGATAGAAGTAGTTTTAAATAAAATAAAAATTAAATTTTTAACAAAAAATTTTGTTTTTTGTGTTGAATTGGGATTGAGATATCAGTGAAGCTAGATCTGCCCAGAGGCACATTGTGGTTCTCAGGCTTCTTTCTTTGATGGGGAGAAAGCAGGAATACTCTTCCTCTCTCTGATTCCAGTAGAAATGCCCTCATCAAGGAGGTTGGAAATTGGGAAAGAATTTTTACAACCTATGTCTCTGATAAGGGCCTCATTTCTAAAATATACAGAGAATTGAGTCAAATCTATAAGAATACAAGTCATTCACCAATTGATAAATGGTCAAAGGATACGAACAGGCAGTTTTCAGAGAAAGAAATTAAAGTTATCTATAAGAATATGAAGAAATGCTCTAAATCACTATTGATTAGAGAAATGCAAATCAAAACAACTCTGAGGTACCACATCTCTCCAGTGAGATTGGCTAAGATGACAAAATAGGAAAATCACAAATGCTGGAGAGGATGTGGGCAAATTGGAACACTAATGCATTGCTGGTGGAGTTGTGAATTTATCCAGCCATTCTGGAGAGCAATCTGGAATTATGCCCAAAGGGCTATAAATATTTCATACCCTTTGACCCAGCAATACCACTCCTAGGGTTATATCCCAAAGAATCATAGAAGAGGGAGGAAGACCCATATGTACAAAAATATTTATAGCAGCTCTTTTCATGGTTTCAAAAAATTGGAAATTAAAGGGGTGCCCATCAATTGGGGAATGGCTAAACAAGTTGTGTTATATGCATGTAATGGAATCTATTGTGCTATAAGAAACGAGGAGCAGACAGTTTTCATATTTACCTGGAGAGGCTTATACAAACTGATGCTGAGTGAGAAGAGTAGAACCAGGAGAAATTTGTATACAATCACAGATACAACATGTGTGTGATGACCAGCTATGACAGACTGGACTCTTCCCAGCAATGCAGTGATAAAAGTCAATCTCAAAAGACTCATGAAGGAGAGATATGCCTACATCCAGAGAAATAACTAGAAAGAACTGAGTTTGAATCCTGATGGAAGCAAACTACTTGATCTTTTTCTTTTCATTGTTTGGTTTTATTTCCTCTTTAACATTTTTCATTCCATCTAGTACAATACACATTTGTAACCTGACTAATGTCTAATGTGAAAGTATTTGCACATCCTATGCTGGACTATATGCCCTCATGGAGGCTGGGGGGAGGGAGGGAAGGGAAATTTGAAACTCAAGGAATAATGGAATTGAATCCTGTAAACTAAAAATAAACAAACAAATTAATAAAAAAAAAAAAAAGAAAAGAAATGCCCTTGTCCCCTTGTCTTGTACTTACAGGCAGCCAGAACCCTGGACTAAGATTCATGAAGACCTGAATTTAAATCTGGCCTCAGACACTTACTATCTGTGTAACCCTGGGCCTAAATTCTATTTGCTTCAGTTTCCTTATCTGTAAAGTGGGGATAATTATAACATCTACCTCCCAGAATTGTTGTATGCTTAAAATGAGATATTTGTATAGTGCTTAGTACAGTGAATGGCACATAACAAACACTTAATAAATTAAAAACAATATCTAATAGTTTGTCCTTTCCTATTTTATCTCACCATCTGGAGTAAGCTGCAGATGCAGCTGAAAAGACCTACTCCTGGGTGTTAGAGTTCTGAAATCACAGAACATGGGCAGGTTGACACTACTCTGTCTTTTACTCCTTTTCTTGTCTGGCTCTGTGGGGAAGAAATTGACTTTGTAGATATGCCAAGAGCAAAATGCCACATGCACAGAAGGGTGGCACCAAGTATGGAAATCTCTGCCAGAATTAAAAGAAAACAAACTCTGTTGACCTGTGGTGCAAGATGAGTAAGAAACAGAAAACTCTAAATGGATTTTGCTCCTAGTTAATCTCTCATTCTCTGAATACATAGTAATTAGTCATCTTTGAGGTAACCTCACTTTGTTGTTAATGGGCATTGTACGCAGACAAGCTGGGTATCTGCTGGGATAAAAAGTAGCAAATTCAAGGGTAAAAGGCCACCTGTAGAAAAAAGAATGAAAAATTCTATCACAGATGACTTGGGGAGGAGTAGTGAGGAGGAGGGCAGTTTCCTTCTTGGAAATAATCTTTATTTTAGGGAGTTTTACATTTCATTTTTGTTGTGTGCTGTTTTTTGTTGTTGTTTTTGGTGGGAGGGGAAATCAATGAAATTAGATCAATTTCCTTTGTTTTTTCTTGACTCATAAACCATAATACCTGGTGTGGGCCCAAAATACTTTAAGGGAAGGTCTGACTCTCAAACCAAATATTTCCCATGGAAATTATAATACTAAGGCTACAAATTGCTTATTTGTATTACTTCTGTTCAGCACCTTTATCTTTTATTTTTTTATAATTTTTTTTTATTCTGAATTTACAAGTGCCACATTAGATGAGGATTTCCCTATGCAAAGCAGATCAGGAAAAGAAGATTATACATGAAGCCATGAACATGCACCATGGACAACATACTTAACCTTCCAAATATAGAACAAATTCAACAGGTAATTATTAAAACTCTAGCTTTTCCGACATCTTAACCTTTTCAAAGGGTTTTATAGTCTGAGTTACTCAGAACTCCAGGTTCTTCTGGACCTCATGCCCCAGGGAGGAAAGCTGGGGTTCTTATTCCCATTTATTAAAAACTGAAATGAATAAATTAGGCGACTTCTTCTTAATGTGGAAGTCGTACACATTTCCTGCCCCAATTAGGGTTATATATCAAAAAATAATATTAGGATAGTATTTTAGTCTGAAGTTCTTGGTCCCACCTGAATGAAAAACCTCATCAATCTTTAACTATTAGTTCTGAGAGGGGAAAAAAAAAGATTCTGTGTGGAAATGTATTTTGTTTTGTCATTCTTATGGAAGGTCTACCCAGTTTCAAAAGGAAAGGGCTAAAATTGATTAAAGCATCTATCAGCAAAGAGAAGAACAAAGTGTTTGATTCATTTGATTAATAAAAGTATCTTTTGAGTTCACCTGAACCAGACAAAAGAAAAATCCTTGGAAAGAGTGGTTAAAAAGGGATCAAATGATTTTAGGATGATGATTTTCTAGGGTACATCAAAAGTTAATTGACTATTGTTATGTTTGATGAGTCAAAACTGTGAACTGAACTGTTTCTTCTCATTACGGAATTTTGTCTTGTTTGATGAAACTATAAATTGTTACTGGAAATGGCTTGTGTCAGAAAGATTTACAAAGGCATGAGGAAACTCTGGCCTTTTTGGATTTCTCTTTCTTTAAGTAGAGATGCTTAGATTTTAAATAATCTAATTAATGAATTTGCCTCAAAGATTTGTACACCAAAAGCAGAATCCTGATTTTCTTTTTTCCACATTAATATTTCTTGGTCCTTGGATTTGTTTTATCGTTGGGGTGGGGAGAGAGATAAGGAAGAGGAGAGAGGGAAGAAGAAAAGGAGAAGAATGTTCAGCTTCATTTCTCCCCCACCCCCCCAAAATTAACACAATTGTTGGCTATACTATAAAAAAGTATAATGTCCAGAATAGTATCACAATTACTGAATAATAGAATTTTATAATAAAGAATAAAAAAGAATACCATACTAGAAGATCATAGTTAGAATATTATATATGGAAAACATATCCAGGCTCTGTTCTCAAAATGTTTAGGTATCCAAACCTTATTCTTCAGAGAAGATTATCTGGACTACATTTCCCAGAAGACTGTGTATGATACCTCAGTGTAGTGGTGAATGGGTAATGTGATTCTGTTGTGTACAAAGTTAAAAGACTAAGAGGCTCTAAAGGCAGTCTATTACTGTCTGGCTAAGAATTAAGTTAGGGTACAAGCGGGGGGCGGAGCCAAGATGGTGGAGTAGAAACAGCTCATCCAAGCCACTCTGCCCCCAGATTCCCCCCAAACTACGTAAAAGGGGACTTTGAACAACTTTTGGAGCCCCAGCACCCACAGAACGACACAGAGAAGCTAACCTCCCACTGAGGACAGCCCAGCAGCCCTTCAGGAAGGACCAGCGCAGCAGTCTGGGACCTGGCAGTGCACAGAGAGCAGGGAGTCGAGCTGAGCTGAGCCCAGGTCCGCATGAGCCGAGGTTTTAGCCCCAGGGCGGCAGGGCCAGCAGCTGGCTGGAGAGACCCCAGAACACCAGCAGCTGTGGCGACTCCAGAATTATCAACATAGACATGCCTAGGACAAAGTAAGAGGTTAGTGTCCTATGGACTTTGGGACCAGTATTTGGGGAATGCATCGGCTCCCTCCCCTGGGGGCTAGAAGCCCCTGAGGAGACACGCTATTTTGCAGTTTTCAGAGGCGGCTCCAGCTCCTGGCCTGTGAACTGTAGGGAGATCCAGCGATCAGTCTTGGGGGGTAATCGCTCTTGCTTTAACCTCCCTGTATCTGGATTGTGATCTGGGGTGGAAGTTGTGGGTGGGTTTACAGCTTGCCAGAAACAGAAGTTGCCCCCCACACGTTCGGGACGAAAATTCCTCTATCTGGCCTTAAAGCCATAGTGTGGCAACAAGCCCAAAAGTCAAGTAATTAAGTGGCAACATGCCAAGGCAAAGGAAACAGAAAAATGCAACCCTAGACTCCTATTTTGGGGGCATAGAGCGGGAAAAGGACTGTGAGGTCAGAAGTCCTGCTCCAAAAGCCCCAGGGGAAAACATGAGCAGGTTGCAGGCCATAGAGGACCTTAAGAAGGACTTTAAAAATCAAATAAGAGAAGTGGAGGAAAAATTGGAAAGAGAAATGAGAAGGATGCAGGAAAAGTATGAAATGAGGGTCAACAGCCTGACTGAGGAAAACAACACCTTAAAAAATAGACTAACTCAAATGGCAAAGGAGGCCCAAAAGGGCAATGAGGAGAAGAATGCCTTAAAAAGTCGAATTTGCCAGATGGAAAAAGAATCTCAAAAGTTCACTGAGGAGATTCATTCCTTCAGAGTTAGACTGGAGCAAATGGAAGCTAATGACTTTATGAGAAATCAAGATGCTGTTAAGCAGATCCAAACAAATGAAAGATTAGAAGGCAATGTGAAATATCTCATGGGAAAAACCACTGACCTGGAAAATAGATCCAGGAGAGACAATTTAAAAATTATTGGACTACCTGAAAGCCATGATCAAATAAAGAACCTAGAAATCACCCTTCAAGAAATTCTCAAGGAAAATTGCCCTGATGTTTTAGATCCAGAGGGCAAAATAGAGGTTGAAAGAATCCACAGATCACCTCCTGAAAAAGATCCCAAAAAGAAAACTCCCAGGAATATTATAGCCAGGTTCCAGAATCCCCAGATCAAGGAGAAAATACTACAAGCAGCCAGGAAGAAACAATTTCAATATTGTGGAAACACAATCAGAATAGCCCAGGACCTGGCAGCTTCTACACTGAGGGATTGAAGGGCATGGAATATGATATTCCAGAGGGCAAAAGAACTGGGAATGAACCCAAGGGTCACCTACCCAGCAAAACTGAGTATTTTGTTTCAGGGGAAAATATGGTCATTCAGTGGAATAGAGGACTTTCAAGCATTCTTGAGGAAAAAACCAGAATTGAATAGAAAATTTGACATCCAGACACAAGAAGCAAGAGATGCCTGAGAAGGTAATCAGGGAAAAGAAATCAAAAGGAACTTATCAAAGTTGAACTATTTACATTCCTATATGGAAAAGCAATAACTGTGACTGATGATATCTTTCTCACTATGAAAATAATGGAAGAAGGGGGTGTGGTCATATGAATACATATGTGAATGTGTGTGTATATGGTTACAGTTATATATGGATGGAGGGCATAGGTTGAATTTGTTGGGAAGGGAGAATACTCAAGGGATGACATTATGAGGTGAGAGAGGAAAGTGGCAAGAGGAGATGGGGAGAGACAGGGTAGGGTAAACTATCTCATGTAGAAGAAGCAAGGGGAAGTGGTTGCAAGGGAGGAGGACAATAGGAAGGCAAAAAGGCAAAACCACATTCTCATTGAATTTGGTTCAGGGAGAGAATGACATACATACTAAATGGGATATCTCAACCTTCAGCAGAATAGGGGGAAGGGGGATGAGAGGAGGGATGATGGATGGGAGGGCATCCTTGGGGTGAGGGGAGGTTGGAAGTACCCACTATAGAAGAGGGACAGGATCATGTAGGGAATGGACCAGGTGAGGGGTGGGATGAGTGGGAGGGAATTATAAGCAGCCTTGTACAATATATCTACTATGATAATGTTTTACATAGCTAGACATGTACAACATATACTGAATTACTTATCTTCCCAGAGGCAATGGGTGACAAGGGAGGAAGGAAATGGATTTGAAATTGGAGGTCTTAAGATTAAATGTTTCAAATATATATAAATACTATTATTAATACTCTTTTGCTTATAATTGGGAGATAAGATGTGCAGGCATTGGGACACAAAGATTCACCTTCCTCTAATGGAAAAGTCGAAGGGGGTATGGGAGAAGGTATGGGAGAGAGCAGATTGGAGGAAGCGATATCTTGTGGGACTGCTATTCTGGGAGGTTGGGTAGGGGAATAATGTGGGGGGCAGAAATGATTGTAACTCAAAATCTGGCGGAAATGAATGATGTAAAACAGAAGTTAATAAAGCATTTGTTTAAAAAAAAAGGTAGCAAAGTAGATATGAGTGGTGCAGATCTGGTCCTGGTATTCTGAAACTCTAGTTCCCAAGAATTCCGTACTTTTTTAGGACCATGGATTTAGAGATGCAAGGATTCACACAGGCCATTGTCAATTTCCTCATTTCCTAGATGAGTAAAATGGGCCCCAGAGAAGTTTTGATTTGCCCAAGGTGGTGGAGATGATATTTGGATCTTGTTCCCCTTGATTTCAAATTCAGTGGTCTTTATAAAATGCTCCCCACTCTTTATAGGATACCCTCCCACCTTTCTCAATGACTTTAGTGCATAACTTAGAGTCTTCTGTAGTTTTATACATTTTTATTATTATATGTGCAACAATATGTTTTGTTTGTCAGAATTTTGCAACTGCAAATGTTATCTTGTACACTACTCTACTGACTAAGTAGACTGCATTTGGTCCTGACCAAATAGACGCCCTTTGGACACATCCTTTGAAAGACTGTGTTTTTCTCTTTTGGGAATGTAGAAGGATTGAATAGGTAGATGACTTGAAGACTTTGTAGATGTAAGAGGTAACATTCATCTTGGCATATATCGCTTTGAATTCTTATGTCATATGATATAGCCTGCATAGATATATATCGTTTGGGCCTTTGGGCTATGCATTTAAATAGATGCTCGTTCAAAAGTATCAGGAACCTTAAAAGGAGATAGAGGTCCCAGAATCATGTCAAGAAATATGTGCTGTATATGTGTGTATGTGCATGTGTGTGTGCATGTGCATGTGTGTGTGTGGGTGTGTGTGTGTGTAGGGAGAGAGAGAGAGAGAGAGATTTCTATTTGTGCTTTTATCTGGGAGCCAAACTCTTGGGAGGACATTGATAAACTAGAAAGCACCCAGAACAGAAAACTTTGAAGGAACTAAGGAAGTCCAAGTTAAGAAGAGAGGATTGAAGTAGAAGATGTCAAGCTGCTATTCTTTAAATATTTGGAAGTCTGGCTTGTACAATGATAATAAGAGTAACAACAACAATAATGAAATAGTAATATTAATAATAATAATAATGGATTACGTAATTAAATAATACATCACACTATGAATCCTTTTATTACTCACTTGAGAGAATAACCCAAAGTCATTCTCCTGACATTTACCAGATACTTGGCATGTATATCATAAGTTTTTTTTCCACTTTAAAGTTTTTTTTATTCTGAGGATACACGAGGGATCCAGGATGGATTCCTGCAGTACCAGGGGCCAGCTGCCTGCCCAAAGAAGCTTTGGAGGAGTTGAAGGGAAGCCTATTTAATAAGTTTTAATTGTTCGTTGATTTTTGCTTCTACTACTAAAAACACCTGAGGTCTCCCTTCCTTTACCCAATAATAATCCCATAGATAAAATAGTCATTTGGGTCCAGTCAGTCCCATAGCATCTATTAATGGAGATAAAACTCTACATATTGTCCTTGTTGGGGTGTATAGGATGCTCAGGGAGGACTAATACCTTTGGTGTGAGGGCTTGCAGAACCCTTTTCAGGATTGCTCATCTACCTTTGATGTTTTTCTGGCACTCAACTCTCACCTGTGGTTCAAAGAAGCTGTAGCATACACAGTAGCCACACCCCCGTAAATCATCTCAGCAGAAAGGATAAACTGGATTGAAGGTAACTGAAGATGGGACTCAAACCCATAAGTGAGTTGGAGGGGTGTCTGCAACAAGCATGTGAAGACTTCCTCCAGTGGAATGGGCAGATGAGAATAATTTGTTCCAAAAGCCAGGAAGGCAGCTGAAGCAGGGATTGTGGAGTGCTTAGAACTTGGTCAAGTCTTAAAGATGCCAAGGTCATCTGCTGCATCCTGGGTCATCATCAGTCATCTCGACTTTTGTCTTACCACTGGACTTCAATGATTCTGAAAGAGAGAGGAAGGCTGATGACTTTGTGCAACTCTACCCCACTTAAAACCAATTCATGCACAAGTCAAGACATCACCTTGTGATGTCATCAGTCTTTTTCCAAAACAAAAGTACAAAAAACAAAAGCTAAAATTTGTGGGTCAGAATTATAATGTTTGGACATTATTTGAAAGGTTATATCATGACTTAATTGAAAAGCACATAGTAAAAGTAGAGAAAGAGAAAGTAGAAAAGAAAAAGAGGGTGAAGTGGATCTTCCAAATAATAACTTTCTGTTTAGCCAGTTTTGTGTAATAAGGGATGGTTCTCTGATTTCATACTTTTACCGTCTCCCCAATTAATTTGATTAAAGATCCCACAGTATAGATCTGAAATTAAAGGTGGAAAATAATAGATAGAGGTACCAGAATCATGTCTTCTTCGGAGGTCTCATGGTTATATAAAATATCATTTAATAAATCCCTTTTGGACATATTGGTCTTGAATTTGGGTTTCCTTTTCCTCTCCCTAGTGTGGATTCTTGGGTTACTATATTATTATATAGGAATATATAGTATTACTCATTTGGAGTAAAATATAACTCATTTAGAGAGGCATTTGTCACCAAATGAAGGCAATGAAATAGGTAGGAGGAACAGACTTCAGTTTTAAACTCAAACTCAAGGAGACCTCATTGCTGAATTGTTCATTCCTATTGCTGAAGAAAGCAACCCTAATTTCCCAACTTTGTCCCTCCAATCCTTCTTCTTTCTGAATAATCTCAATATTAATGTTGGTTATCCATTTGACACATTTAGCCTTTCAGTTCAAGAACCTCCTCAATTCTCATGACCTTCGTCTCTATTCTCCTTCAGACACCTAAAGGAATAATCATATCATAGATATTACCAGAACCTCAAACTGTTTCTGCCTCTGAGATATTAACCTCTGAAATTCCCTTCTAAAATCACAATCTCCTGTTCTTCCATGTTCCTACCATCTTATTCCTCCTGAAATTGTTTTTCTCCTTTATTGTGACCTCCATGCCCTCTATTCCTTCTTGTTTTCCCAAATAAGTTAATTTAATAATTCAATAGACTTTTAAATCATGTCTAATACTAGAAAAGCAAATCATTTTGCTCTTGGTTACTCCCTTCACTATTTAGAACCTTTATTTGGTTCCTTCAGCATGAAATTATGTATCATTCCCGTAACTCTCCTCTTTGTACTTTTTCTTAATTCTAAATCCCCAAATCTAGGTTTATCTAAGGATAGCTGGAGAAAGCTATGGAACTGTGCTGACTAGGGTCCTGCTACCTAATTTCAGCTGGGTGTTCAATATTACATGACAATGTTTTGGTTTATTTCTCATCAAGTTCCTATCATATTCCCCACAGTAGCTGTTCTAAACCGTCTTTCCTCAACCCCCTGGTTCTACCCTCAACTCTTTCTCTAAGCAGATTACTTTGTCTCTTCCTTTACTATGAAGAATGAAGTCATCCAACATGAGTTCATCTTCCCTCCTCTGTACCTCCAAAACTTGCTAGGTGTTTAACCGTTCTGGACTCTTCTTACAGTATCAGCATTTAAGACGCCCCTTTTCCTTGTTAAAACTAAGCCCTTAACTTGTTCTATTGATTCCAAAGCCTCCCATCTGCTCTTGAATCTTCTTTCTCTTAATAGTCATACTTCCTGCAGTTTCAGCTTCTCTGCTTGAAAACAATCTTTGACTACTACCACCCTCTAAGTTATTGTCCTATAGCTTTCCTCCACTTCGTTGCTAAACTTATATATGTCAGCTATATTCACTACCTCTTCTTCACCACCTATTTATTCTTTAACACCTTGAAGTATATCTTCCATCTCCTCACTACTGAAAGTATTGCCTTTAAGATCACTAATGTCCACTTCATTGTCAAATCAATGGCCTTTTTTCAAAGTATGGTCTGATAGGACTTAAAGAAATGTGCCAAAGTTTCCAAGAGTATGCTGAGAGAAGAAAAGATGGGGAAGGGTAGAGGAACTAACAGGGCTATAGAAACATTGTGCATATGAACTGCAATCCCTTTCCTGAGTTGAAATAGGTGTAACCAATAGCCCCTTTCTTGTATCTGTGAGACACTGGAACAGCTGGGTGTTGTTCCCATCCTGCAGAGTCAGATTGATTAAAATGGCAAAAGGAGTGGATAATGCAAATCAATAATCATTCTCTATCAGTAGCTCTGCTTGCTTTGACTCTAAGGAATAACACTTCCACCCTATTCTCCTCTGCCCCTCAAATCCCAGGATAAACTGATCATCTGAAATCTTATCACAAGGATGATTAATTAAAGTTTTGATTCTGAATGAACACCTTTTCAACTCACCCTCTGTAGACTTTCTTCCTGATTAGAAGTTCGGAGGGTGGAGAACTAAATTCCTCCCCACATTTTCTTTTCTGAGGACTCACAACCTTCCTGATAATTCCACTTTCCATAGGGAGCTCTGATTGGCTTCTACTCTACAGAACATGCCCCAGCCAGATACTTTCTAGTGCCCCACCTTTTTAACTTTCCTTTTGTCCTTGAGGGCAGGGACTATTTCTTTTTCTTATTTTTTATTCCCAGAAGTTTAGCACAGTTCCTGGCACATAGATGGTACTTAATAACTATTTATTGAGTTGATTTAAATCAATAGGCATTTATTAAATAGCTATTTTGTGGCAGGTACTATGTAAAGTACAGGAGATATGAGAGGAAAGACAGTTCCTGAAGTCAAGGAGCTTACAATCTACTGAGTGCATCCCTCATTGACTTTATTCCACAATCCTTATAGGCAGCTAGGTGGTATAGTTGATAGAATGCAAGACCTGGAATCTGGAAGTTCTGAATTCAATTTGACCTTGGACATTTACTAGCTGTGTGACCCTGTCTTCAATCTCTCCTCACTCTAATTCACTCTCCCCATAGTTGCCAAGATAATTTTCTAAATGCACTGGCCTGTACATTATATTCCTTTCTTTAAAAGCCTTCAGTGGTTTCTTACTGCTTTTAAAATAAAATACACACACCAATAAAGTCCAGCAGCAAGAGATAGAAGAGAAATTCCATTTAAAATTACTGTAGACAATATAAAATACTTGGGAGTCTATTTGCCAAGACAAACCCAGGAACATGACTATTAACACAACTATAAAACACTTTTCACACAAATAGCATCAGATCTAAACAATTGAAAAATATTAATTGCTCATGGGTAGGCTGAACAAATATAATAAAAATGACAGTTCTACCTAAATTAAATCTATTTATTCAGGATCATACCAGTAAAACTATCAAAATTATTTCATGGAGCTAGAAAAAATAACAAAATTTGTCTGGAAGAGCAAAAGCTCAAGGATATCAAAGGAATCAATGAAAAAAAAAACGTGAAAGAAGGTAGTCTAACCATACCAGAGCTTAAAATATATTATGAAGTGGTAATTATCAAAATAATCTGGTACTGGCTAAGAAATAGAGTGGATTAGATTAGCTACAAATTACATGATATTAAATGATCAGAGTAATCTAGTATGTGATAAACCTAATGATTCAAGCTTTTGGAACAAAAACTCATTTGACAAAAACTTCTGGGAAATCTAGAAAACAGTATATGCTAGGTATAGACCAACATCTCACACCATATAACAAGATAAGGTCAAAATGGGTACATGATATACATCTAAAGGGTGATATCATAAGTAATTTAAGAGAGCATGGAATAATTTATCTGTCATATTTATGGATAAGGGAAGAATTTAGAATCAAAGAAAATAATAGAGAGCATTACAAAATAGATAATTTTGATTATATAAAATTGAAGTTTTTGCACAACCAAAACCAATGCAACAACAATTACAAGGAAAGCAGAAAACTGGGAAAAATTTTTTATGCCAATTCTCCCTAACAAAGCTTCATTTCTCAAATATATAGAGAACTGAGTCAAATTGATAAAGATACAAATCATTCTTCAAGCAGAGGCTGGCTGGTCATTTGTTGGTTATATTATTGTGGGAATTATTTTTCCATCATGGGTTAGACTAGATGAAGATGGAGAATCTTTTCAATTTTCAAAGCTGGGGGGGCCCTTGGAACATAGGAAATCATTTACAGAGAGATCTCAAAACAAAGAATGTTAGTACTGGGGAACATAGAATTAGGACAGAATCAAATGCACAGAACTTTAGAAGCTGACCAATTGAACACTCATTTTTTTTTTAAAGCAATTGGGGTTAAGTAACTTGCTCAAGGTTACATGGCCAGTCATTATTTATGTGTGGGTGCTCATTTTCTGAGACCGGATCCCATCCTGGGTCATCCTGACTCCAGGGCTGGCACTCTTACTCACTGCTGCCACCTAGTTGCCCCTTCAACACTTATTTTAAAAGATGGGGAAACTGAGACCCAGAGGGGCAGGGTCACATACAGGGAATCATTGTGAAAGCCAAGAGTAGGAGCCAGGTCTTGTGACCCCAAGGTCAGGCTGGTAGGCAAAGCCATAAAGGGCACTAACCCAGTATTTCCCCCAACTGTGGGCCATGGATCGCTAGTAGTGGGGGGTTCAGAAGGTGGGTCCCATATCACATGGGATCCCTGATTCTATATGCATACCAAGCACTGTCATTTTGACCTTTATTCTGTTCCAACAAAATAAGCAAACATCTCCTCTGTAAATGGAATAAAATAACGCCTTGCATATATAGATGACTATTTTTCAAATGTATGTACATGTTTCTGTGATAAACAAAATGCAAATTCATTTAAAAGCCAAAAAAAAAAAGAGATACAAATTATTCCCAACTGATAAATGGTCAAAGGATGTGAACAGGTAGTTTTCAGATAAAGAAATCAAAGCTTATCTATAATCCTATGAAAAAAATGCTCTCAGTCACCATTGACCAGAGAAATGCAAATTAAAATAACTCTGAGGTACCACCTCATTCCTATCAGAGTGATTATGACAAAAAAAAAAAAAGCAAAATGTTACCTGTTGGAGAGGATATGGTAAAACTGGGACACTAATACAGTGTTGGTAGAGTTGTGAACTGATTTGACCATTCTGGAGAGCAATTTGGAACTATGGCCAAAGGGCTATACAACTGTAGGCACTCTTTGATCCAGCAATACTGAGAGGGTTTAGATTCTGGGAACCTCCTAGAATTTTCCCACTCGATGAGGCATTTGCCTGAGGCCATAAGCCTTTCATTACCTCTAGGCCCAAATCTCTGTTACTCTTAGCCTAGCCTAGCCTTCCATTGTCCAGGTATTTCCCTCCCTTGATCATATATCAAAATATCTATACCCAAACCTGTTACCCTTAAACTAGCCTAGCCCTCCATTGTCTGTAATCTCCAGGTATCATTCAGCTACTTCCCACACTTAATTCCATTCCTGGAGTCTTGACCTCAGTTCCTCAAGATCCTCCTAAGACTTCTCCTCAAGACTCTCCCCAAACCTTTCTAGAGCACCGCTAGATCCCTCCAACAATCTTTCTGTATATAAGATCCATCTTGCCTCCATGAAGGTGTTGTGATTTGATCTAGAGAAAACTTAGTCTGTCAGATTTTTCCAGTCCACTTGTCCAATACAAGTGGCAGAAATACTTAAGCTTCTTAAGAGTCTACCCACTATGGCAAATCTTTAATAAACTTTGTTTTACTTTGGTTGAGAGAAGGCTTGAGTTGAGTTTATTTGGCAGGACCCAATGTGTTGGTATTTTGGGTTCTTGAATATGCCTAAATCCTAAATCTCAACAATACCACTGCTAGGTCTTTATCCCAAAGACATCCGAAAAAGGGAAAAATACAAAAATAATTATAGCAGATCTTTTAGTGGTAACTAAGAATTAGAAATCAAAGGGATACCCATCAATTGGGGACTGGCTAAACAAGCTGTAATATATGATTTTAATGGAATATTATTGTATTATAAAAAATGACAAGCAGCATGATTTCAGAAAAACCTGGAAAGATTTAAATGAACTGATGCATAGTAAAGTGAACAGCAACAAGAGGATGATGTATATAGTAACAAATACTGCTCGATGAAGAACTGTGAATGACTTACCTATTCTCAGCAATACAATGATCCAAGATAATCCCAAAGGACTAACAATGAAGCATACTATAAACCTCCAGAGAAAGAGCTGATATTGATTGAATACAGACTGAAGCATGCTATTTTTCAATTTCTTTCATTTTTTTCTTTTATTCTAGTCATCTTGTACAAAATGACTAAAATGGAAATTTTTTTTCCTCCAAATGCTTTATTAACTTCTGGTTTACACCATTCATTTCCATCAGATTTTGAGTTACAATTTTTTCCCCATTTTTCCTCTATCCACCACCCCAGAATAATAGTCTTACAGGATATCCCCTCATCCAATCTGCTCTCTCCCATCTCTTCTCCCATACCCCCTTTGACTTTTCCAATAGGGTGAGGTGAATCCCCACTCCCCATTGCCTGCACATCTTATCACCCAATTATGTGCAAAATAGTATTAATCATAGTATTTATATGTTTTATTTAAAAATTGATTTTAAATGGAAGATAAGCAACTCAGTATATGCTGTACATGTGTAGCTATGCAAAACATTACCATAGTAGATATATTGTAAAAGACTGACTATATTTCCCTCCCTCCCATCCCACCTTCTACCTTGTCCACTCCCCATCTTGATCCTGTCCCTTTTCAAAAGTGGGTGCTTCCAACATCCTCCCCCACCCCAGCCCACCCTCCCCTCCAGCACCTTCCCCAATGCTCCTCCTCCCCACACTCCTGTAGGGTGGGACACCCTATTTAGTATGCATGTCATTCTCTCCCTGGTCCAAATTCAATGAGAATAAGGGTTTGCCTTTTTGCCTTCCTGTTCTTCCCCTCCCCTGCAACCACCTTCCCCTGCCTCCTCTGCATGAGACAGTTCACCCCATTGTCTCTCCCCATTCCCCCTCACCATGTTTCTCTCTCACCTCTTAACCTCACCTTTTAAGTATCATCCCTTCCTATTAAATTTGACCTGTGCCCTCTATCTATGTATACCTGAAAACATATATACACACATTCACATATGTATTCATATGCCCATATACACTTCAACTATTTTCATACTGAGAAAAGTTTCATCAGTTACAGTTATTGTTTTTCCCTATAGGAATATAAATAGTTCAAATTTGATAAGTTCATAGTGATTTCTTTTCCCTGTTTACCTTCTCAAGCATCTCTTGCTTCTTGTATCTGAATGTCAAATTTTCTAATCAACTCTGGTTTTTTCCTCAAGAATGCTTGAAAGTCCTCTATTCCACTGAATGACCATATTTTTCCCTGAAACAGGATACTCAGTTTTGCTGGGTAGGCGATTCTTGGTTTTAATCCCAGCTCCTTTGCTCTCTGGAATATCATATTCCATGCCCTTTGATCCCTCAGTGCAGAAGCTGCCAGATCCTGTGTTATCCTGATTGTGTTTCCACAATATTGAAATTGTTTCTTCCTGGCTGCTTGTAATATTCTCTCCTTGATCTGGGAATTCTGGAACCTGGCTACAATATTCCTAGGACTTTTCCTTTTGGGATCTTTTTCAGGAGGTGATTGGTAGATTCTTTCAACCTCTATTTTGCCCTCTGGTTCTTAAACATCAGGGCAATTTTCCTTGAGAATTTCTTGAAGGGTGATTTCTAGGTTCTTTCTTTGATCATGGTTTTCAGGTAGTCCAATAATTTTTAGATTGTCTCCCCTGGATCTATTTTCCAGGTCAGTGGTTTTTCCCATGAGATATTTCACATTGTCTTCTATTTTTTCATTTGTTTGGATCTGTTTTACAGCATCTTGATTTCTCATAAAGTCACTAGCTTCCATTTGCTCCAATCTAATTCTGAAGGAATGAT
Source organism: Gymnobelideus leadbeateri (assembly GCA_011680675.1). Taxonomy (NCBI): domain Eukaryota; kingdom Metazoa; phylum Chordata; class Mammalia; order Diprotodontia; family Petauridae; genus Gymnobelideus; species Gymnobelideus leadbeateri. Next base: position 91,940 of record WOXC01010311.1, read on the forward strand.
TCTCTTCAGTGAGCTTTTGAGATTCTTTTTCCATCTGGCAAATTTGACTTTTTAAGGCATTCTTCTCCTTATTGCCTTTCTGAGCCTCTTTTGCCATTTGAGTTAGTCTATTTTTTAAGGTGTTATTTTCCTCAGTCAGGCTGTTGACTGTCATTTCATACTTTTCTTGCATCTTTCTCATTTCTCTTCCCAATTTTCCCCCCACTTCTCTTATCTGTTTCTTACAGTCTTCTATGGCCTGTAGCCAGCTCGTATTTTCATTTGGGGCTTTTGGTGCAGGAGTTTTGACCTCCCAGTCCTCCTGTTCCATGCTTTGATCCTCTTTGCCCCAAAAATAGGAGTCTAATGTTGAATTTTTCTGTTTATTTTGTTTCCTTTGCCTAGGCATGTTACCACTCAATTGCTTGACTTTGGGGTTTGTTGCCACAGTAGGGCTTTGCCACCAGCCAGGGGAACTTCCATCCCAAACGTTGGGGTTTTCTCAACTGCCAGAGGTATTAGTTGGGTGGCCTCTGTAAAACCTCCACACACTCTGGCAAGCTGGTCACATACTCCAAGACCTCCACCCCAGACTGCAATCCAGATTCAAGAAGGCCAAAGCAACAGTGCTTCCCCCACAGACTGGTTGCCTGATCCCCCTGTACTCTGCAGGCCAAGAGCTGAAACTGCAACACAGCAAGGTGATGCAAGGCTGGCTTCTCAGCAGCTTCTTGCCCCCAGGGGAAGAAGCCGACGCATTCTCCCAACCAGTCCCAAAGTTCATAGGGCACTAACCTCTCACTTTGTCCTAGGCATCTATGTGTTGATAATTCTGGAAAGTCCACAGCTCCTGGTGTTCTGGGGTCCCTCCAGCAGGCTGCAGGTCTGGCCGCCTTTGGGCTAAAACCACAATTCCCTCGGTTCTGGCCAGAATGCTGTGCTAGCTGCTCTCTGCCAGGCTGCCGGGCTGTCCTTAGCAGGGGATTAGCTTGTCTGTGTCATTTTGTGGGTTCTGGAGCTCCAGAGGTCATTCAGAGTCTCCCTTTTACATAATTTTTAAGTAGTGTGGGTTGGAGCTCTGCGGAAGTGCTGTTTCTACTCTGCCATCTTGACCTAAAATGGAAATGTTGTACATGATTGCACATGTGTAACCTGTACCTGATTGATTACCATATCAGGGAAGGAGAAGGGAGGGAGGGATAGATTTTGGAACTCAAAACTTTAAAATGTTAAAAAAAATGGAAAATAATAAACTATACAAAGCCATTAGTCTGGTATTTAAAAACCTTCACAATATTATTTCCATGTGGGTAGCAGAGTGGGCAGCTAGGGGGCACAGTGGATAGAGTTCCATGTCTGGAGTCAAGAAAACTTATTCCTGAGTTCAAATCTGACCTCAGACACTCACTACCTTTGTGACCCTGGGCAAGTCATTTAGCCTTGCTTGCCCCAGTTTTCTTATATATAAAATGAACTGGAAAAGGAAATTGCAAACTACTCCAGTATTTTTGCCAAGAAAACCTTAAATGGTATCTTGAAGAGTTGCACACAACTGAAAAATAACTGAACAACAAAAGGTAGTACAATGGTTATAGCATTAGGCTACAGGAAGACTTGGGTTCAAATAGAGCCCCAGATACTTAATAGCTGTGTGACTGGGAAAGTCACAACCTCAGTTTCCTCAACAGTAAAATACTTCCCAAGGATGTTGGGTGGATCACATGAGATAATATTTGTAGGGTATCTGGCACATAGTAGGTGTATAGATAATTCCTTTCTTCCTTCTTTCTTCATAACATTTTCCACCAAACTGTAGTCTCCTTAAGATCAGGGCCTATCTCTTTGTATCCCTGATCCTTTGCACCCTGACATACAGTAGGCACATAATAAATGCTTATTAACTTAACTAGACTTATTTCACTGTTCTAGCTAAACTGGACTCTGTCCCAATTCTATGCATTTACACAGTGTGTTCCCTGTATCTTGAACACCTGATTGAACTATTTTTCTTCCTTTAAGGCTGAGGTACCTTCTCAATGAAGCCTCCTTTCATCCCCTCAGCTAAGAGTAATTCCTGCCTGTTCCAATTTTCCCAGAGCACTTTGTTTGGGTCCCTCTCTTTCATCCTTCTGTCACTCCATCTTGTATCATACTTATTTATATAGGCCATGCCCCCCTTTTAGATTGCATGCACCTTAAGAGTGAGCCACGTAATTTTTCATCTCTCGCCCCATTACCTAGCATAATGCATTGTGTGTAGTAAGTGTTTAATAATGTTTTTTAGTTCAAGTTTTTGAACCTTTCTAGTTCCTTCCCACTCTAAGATTCTGTGATTCTATGCATTTCACTGATCAAAACTGTATGCCTTATCTTTTAAGTTGTTAAAAAACCCTCCACAACAAAACTGTTCTTTGAAAAGCACCCCTCAGAAAGAAGAGACAGGATAAAATGCTGCCCAGCTGAAGGAGAATTTTCAGGTCTTAGACATTTATGTTTCTTCACATGAGCCCCTTTGATATATTAAGAAAGCACCATCACATTTCATTTTCCTTTGGTAATAAGGTGAAAGCTTCCCACTTTACTCAGGATACAGAGCAAATGCTTACTATACAGGTTCAGTGGAAATTCTTTCTTGGATTTTAATCGGTTGCTGATGCAACACAAACTTGTAACAGCAGCTCCCAATTAAACAGTTTGGAGCTTTATTAGGGAGATGTCTAAATCTTGTTCCCAGTGGACAGACAAGTGTTGACATCACAATTGACACTAGTTGGTTCTTTGGCTGGCAGCCTCTGCAGAAATTGGGGTTTATGGGGGATGGGTTTTATTGGAATGACTGTGAAGACCCTGAAAAACCTTTGAGGTCCCTGCAAGGCAAGGATTTGTCACTGGTAAAGCGAGAAGGAAGAAGGCCTTATTCACCCTTTGGGTATCATAGATACACTAATGTTTTTCTGGTCCATACAGCGCTTTTGATTCACTTCAAGAACACACACACACACACACACACACACACACACACACACACAGAGTTATTTCTTTCACTCGCCTTCAATCCTATGCTTTTTTGAAACCCAGATTATAGATAGATCTATCTATGGGATGAAAAAAATCCTTTGTTGAAATACCTAGGAGTGGGAGAGATCCTTACATTTGAGAAATGGAAGTAGTGAGAACTTTTACACCTAATGTAACTTTCTGGGTGAGTGTATCTGGCTTAGATGTTTATCATTTTGTTCTCCTAAAATATGTGTTTAGCTAGGCAGCTCAAATTTTGAGCCTGGAATCAGGAAGACCTGAGTTCAAATTACAGCTTCATTTACTTGCTAATGGTGGAAACTCGGGCAAGTCACTTAATCTCTGTTTGCCTCATTTGTAAAGTGGGGGATAATAATAGCTACCTTGCAAGGTCATAGTGAGGAAAGATAACATTTGTAAGCTCATAGCACAGTGCCTGGAACATAGTAAGCTTAATATACATGTTAGGTTCAGTTCTTGGCAAAGATCCTGGAATGATTTGTCATTTCCTTCTCCAGCTCATTTTACAGATAAGGAAACTGAGGCAAATGGGACTAAGTGACTTGTCCAGACTCACATAGCTCTTAAGTGTCTGAAGTCAGATATTAACTCAGGGATATGAATCTTTTTGACTCTAGGCCCAGTGCACTACCTAGCTGCCCAATTCTAGCTTTTATGTTTACTTGTGCACCCCATTCATTTTCCATTAGTCTGCAAGCTCCTTTAGAATAGGGACTTTGTTTTTTATCTTTGTATCCCCAGCCTCCAGTATAGCACCTTGCTCATAAATATTCATGCAATTGAATTGGTTTGGTGATCATAATGAAAAAGGAAGGAAGAAATGTGAGAAACATTCTAATGTGGTGGTTGATTTGGTTATAGTCAGAGGTATGCTGGTAAATGTTTAACGACTGGGTTTCTGGGGGAAAAAGTACTCATGACATACTTTTATGTTTAATCTGCCTTATGAACATTTTCTCTATCAGTTTTTGAAGTCTAGACAATCAACAAAACAATAAATCAAGACTTGATTTGTATGCCTGGCTTATTTCCAATGCATAAATTCTTACACTGAAAATTTAACAATTGACCTCTCTCTGGCTAGTCTAAATTGGCTCTAGCACACCAGTGGTTATAGAAGATATATGAGAGGTAGTGTAGTACAACGGGAAGCAGCTTTGAAGTCAAAGCCCTTGGGTTCAAATTTGGGCTGTGCTGTCATATCTGTGTGACCTTGGGAAGGCAATTTAATCATTTTGGGTCTCAGTTTTCTCATCTGTAAAATGAAGGTGTTGAACTAAGGCCATTGCCTCTAGGTTCCTTCTAGCTTGATATCTGTAATCTTAAAATTTAAGCACCTAATGACACCTTTAGAGTCAGAGGAGGGAGATGCAATGAAGCAGGTATTTCAGATGAAGTGAGATCTGTGTGGCAGGCAAGGATGATATAATGCATTTTTGGGGTTAAGAAAAGCAGGTGAAAGGCTCTCAGTAGGACTGCACACAGTCCATTTTTACCTTATTGATTTTTTTGAGTGGACCATTTTTTGGTTCATTGATTTTCCCCTGTTGATTGGATTGTGCTTTCCTATTGGTCAGAGGACCCTTCCTTTCCTTTAGATTCATTTTTCTTCTCTGTTGGTCTCTTTGCTACTTGTCTCTGTTAGTGTGCTGCACCAATCACAATTGCTGGCTATTGACAAAATGTGACACTTCCACCTTTGGTAGAGTTTTCCTGTTTTTAGAAGAGAAATTCGAGAGGGAAAACTGTCAAGAAATTGAAGCTTCAAAGGAATATAGGCTGAGCTCAATGTCTCCAGAATCCCTATAGAGAAAACACAACAGAAACATTCTAAAAGGATCATGGAGAGACCATTGGATTTGATGTCAGAAAACCCAGCTTTGGATGCCAGCTCTGATACTTACTAGCTACTGTATTCAATCTTGGGCTAATCATTTAATCTCCTTGGGCCTCAGTTTCCTCAGCTATAAGATGGGGTATAGGGTTTGGACTAAATGTAAACCCACTTTCACTATTAAATTCCACTGGTTGGTCTAAAGTAGAAGTCACATATAAGGTGCTCTCATTTCTGTATTAGAAGCTGATGAGGAGGAGTTTTAGTTCCTCTTTCCTCCCCCTGACTCTCTGCCTCACTAGTTATACTGAAACCGTGATCTATCCACTTTTTCTTCTCCTTTTTAACTTTTTGATAAGGATATTTGTTTGTTTACAGCCTGGGCTGCATATCTTACCCAGGCTGGAAGTGCAAGGGCTACTCATGGGCTTACTCAAGGTAACTGGAACAGAAGCACTGACCTATTTATGTCCTGGGCAGTTCATCTCTCCTTGAGCAAGCCTTACTCCTGTGGCTCCCCATGTTAATGGTAAACTTAGTTTGATGCCCAATTGGCTTAGCTCAGTGCTGCTCAAAACTCCTAAGCTCAGGAGATTCACTAGCTTTAGCCCTCTAGTTTCTGAGATTATAGGCATGTACCTCCATGCCCATAAAATAGAGATACATTTTATGACTATAGCAGTAAATCATAGGTGTTCCAATATCAATAAGTAGGAACTCTGGTGCTTGGGGAACACATAAGTTTGGTGAGAGTTAAGGACTTGGCTGCAGTCAACATCTGGAGTGTATGAAAACCTCAGGATCTCACTATTGGTGCATGTTGACCTTTACTTTCATTTTATCCCATGTGTGACTTTTGAGAGAGAGGACTGGGTCAGGTAGAGTTATGGTGGGAGAGAAGAAGCCTCAGTCTGCTCTGTGACTAGCCAGTAGCCCCTGATTCCTCATTTCTGAGAAAGCCAAGCAGGGTGAGATAGCAAGATAGAAACACAGGCAGAGGAATAAGATGTGAGATCTGGAATGTGGCTAGAACCATGCAAGGTACCATGGCTCAGTGCCAGTAGGAGGCCTGGGAGGCATAGGGACAATGGGCTAGGGGTCAAGAGGCATAATCATGTAAATCTTATCATCCTGAGGAAAAAAAAACACTAGTCACTTAATTTTAGTTATAACTCTGAATGGTCTTGTTCACTCTGATAGAAGTTGTGAGGAAAGATAATTCATCCCTTACATTTTCCCTTCTCAACATTGCAATTTGCGAAATAGTATTCTATGCAAAATTGTGGAATGGCTTTTGGTGCCTCACTTAACCACACTAGATGTTAGTTTCTCTGTCTCTAAGATGAAGGTTTTAGACTATGTACTTTTTAGGAATTCTTCTAGCTCTAACGTTCTGTAATTTGAAGAAGGGAATTTTGATCTTTTTTGCTCTCAGATTCTTCTTTTTTCCTGTTCCCCAATCTTACTTCAGGCTGCAAAGTGGTTGAAGCATTGGATCTGGAGTCATCTTCCTGACTTCAAATCCACCCTCAGACACTTATTAGCTGTGTGACTCTGGTCAAGTCACTTAGCCTTATCTGCCTCAGTTTCCTCATCTGTAAAATGAACTGGAGAAAGAAATGGCAAGTCACTCTGGTGTCTTTGCCAAGAAAACCCCAAATGGGGTCATGGAGAGTCAGACACAGTTGAAACAACCTTTCCTCTCTACCCATTAGATTACCAGAATTCTCTTTCCTGATTCAAATACCCACTCTCAAGAGAGGATTTTATATCTGTGCTTTAGACCTTACTATGAATTTATATCAGTGTATTGCCTCATACAGGGTATCTGCATAAAGATATAAGCAATAAGCTCCCTAACTTAGATCATAAAAATTAGAAAGGACATTATAGAGGCCATCTAATCCACCCTGCATTTTATAGATATGGAAACTTAGGATCCAAAAATAAAGTGCTGTCTAAACTTATCCAATCAATCAATATATATTTATTAAGAACCTACTATGTGCAAGGTAATGTACTATGTCCTACACTAAGTTAATGACTAAAATAGTCCCTACTCATAATGAGTTTGAAATCTTAAAAAAAATTTTTCAGATTTTTATTTTCAGTTCTAAATTCTCTCCCCTACTTATTGTTAAGGCGAGAAATATAATACCCGTTATCGATAAGAAGTCAGGCAAAACATATTTTTAGCCATGTTGCAAAAATAACAACAACAAAATACCCAAGAAAAATAAAGAGAAAAAATATGCTTCAATCTCCACTCAGAGTCCATCAGCTCTCTATCTGGAGGTACAATGCATTTTTCATCCTGAGTTCTTTGCAATTGTGATGGATCATTGTATGGATCAAAGTTGCTAAGTCTTTCACAGTTGCTTATCATTACAATAGTGCTATTATTGTGTATGGTGCTTTCCTGATTCTACTCACTTCACTTTGCATCAGTTCATATGAGTTTGAATTCCAATGGGGAAGTAAACAAGTTCAAATAAAAATACATGTAACAATAGGTATAAAGTTAATAAGTGCAAGTATGATAATAATCATAGGTGAATGCTTTTATATAATGTTTTAAGGCTACCAAAGTGTATCTCATGATTCCCAGAGGTGGAGCCAAGATGGCAGATTAGAGATAGTAACCCAGCAGATCTCTCTCAACATTCCCCTCCAAACAACATTAAAATAATGTCTCAAATTAAATTTTGGAGTAGCAGAGCCAACAAAAGGTCAGAATGAGATATTTTTCCAGCATAAGACAACTTAGGAAGTTGGCAGACACAAGAGGGAGACCAGGTCAAAGCACATGGGGTGGCAGATTCAGAAGCAGGCCTTGGAGGCAGCTGAGGCAGTAGCAGCAGCTTGAGGGGCTCTCAAATTGGACACATTCTGGTCACAGTTCCTGGGAGGGGAGAGTTGCTTGTGGTTGGTCACAAGGGAGCAGGGGCTCTAATTGCAGTTCTAAGGGAGAGAGGAGCACTAGCACTTGTGGCTTCTGGAGAGTAGGGGACCTGGCCATAGTTCCAAGACCAAGAGAAATGCTAGTGCCTGTGGCTACAAGGGAGGAGGGACCCTTCCTTAAGAAATGACCAGAGAGCAGATCAGGAGAGCAGTGACCACACTTCTCCCTGGATCATGACAACTTAGAAGCACCAAAAATTTGCAAACCCTCAGAACTAGCACTGAAAACAGCAGCAGGAAAAAGGTCTGAAGCTCAGGATATTCCCCACCCTCACTCCACTTTTTCCAGGTGTACAGGGTCCAACATTAATATAAAACTCAAAGTTAACAGATAGGCTAGAAAAATGAACAAACAACAACAAAGAATTCAACCATAAAAAGCTACTGTGAGGATATAAACTCAGAAAGATTTAGTGGCTTTTATGTTAAAGGAGTAGAGGACTTGTAATATGATACTCTAGAAAGCAAAGAAGCTAGGATTACAATCAAGAATAACCTACTCAGAAAAATTGAGTATAATACTTCAGAGGAAAAAATAGGTATTTTAATGAAATAGAGGGCTTTCAAGAGTTCCTGATAAGAAGATCAGAACTGAACAGAAAATTTAATATTCAAACACAAAACTCAAGAGAAGCATACAAAGGTAAACATGCAAGAATAATTATAGTGGTCTGAATAAAGTTAGTTTATGTTCCTATATGGTAAGATGAGACATGTAACTCCTAAGAAATTTATAATTTTTTGGACAGTTTGAAGGAATCTACACAAACAGAAGGCATGAGAGTAAGTTAATTATGTTTGGATGATCAAAAAAAAATTGAAGAGGTGGGAAAGAGGGATGCACTGGGAGAAGCAGAATGAAGATTATAAATAAAAATCATAAATAAATCATGGAAGGAAAAGCTTTTATAGTGGTGGTGGGGATTGGGGAAGTGATGGACAATACTTGAACCTTAGTCTCATCTGAATTGTTTCAAAGAGGGAAGAATCTCTCTCTCTCTCTCTCTCTCTCTCTCTCTCTCTCTCTCTCTCTCTCTCTCTCTCCCTATCTATCTATTCATACATACTCTGTTTATAGAAATCTATCTTATCCAACAGGGAAATAAGAGGGGAAGGGGATAAGAGAAAAGCAGGGAAGGATAAAAGGGAGCATAGATTTGGGGAGGCAGTGGTGAGAAGCAACATAGACTTTTGAGGAGGGACAGGATAAAAAGAGAAAAGGAAGAATAAACCAGAGAAATAGGATGGAGGATAATATACAGTTAGTAATCATAACTGTGAATGTTAATGAGATGAGTTCACCCATAAAACAGAATTGGAATGCAGAGTGGATTAGAAATTAGAATCTAACAATATGTTGTTTATAAAAGACAACTTGAAACAAAAAGACACACACAGAGTTAAAATAAAGTGCTGGAGCTGAATCTAATATGCTTTTAACTAAAGTAAAAAAGGCAGGGGTAGCAATCTTGATCTCAGACACAGCAAAAACAAAATTATATGAGAGAGGAAATTAAGGAAAGGACATTTTGCTAAAAGATACCATAGACAGTGAAGTAATATCAAAATATTTGACAGAAATTTTTTCAATAAAGGCCTTATTGCTCAAATAGATTGAGAACTGAATCAAATTTATAAAAATTAGAGCCATTCCCTAATTGACAAATGGTCAAAGGGTATGATGGCCAATTTTCAAAGGATGAAATCAGAGCTATTTATAGTCATGTGAAAATGCCATAAATCATTATTGATTAGAGGAATGCAAATTAAAACAACTCTGAGGTACCACCACCTCACATCTATAAAAAATGACAATTACTGGTGGGGATAGGGGAAAATAAGTACACCAATGCACTGTTGGGACAGATGTGAACTTATCCAACCATTCTGGAAAGCAATTTGTAAGTATGCCCACAGTTTTATAACTGTGCATACCCTTTGACCCAGAAATACTACTACCAGGTCTATACCCCCAAAGAGATGAAAGATAAAGGAAAGGGACCTATATGTATAAAAATGTTTATAGCAGCTCTTTTTGTGGTGGAAATCCAGGGCTCACTCAACAATTTGGGAATGGCTGAACAAGTTGTGATATGTGATTGTGATACTGTTGTGTTAAAAGAATGACCAAAGGGATGGTTTCAGAAAAATATGACAAGACCTATATGAAATGATACAAAGTAAAGTGAGAAGAACCTGACCATCATTGTGTACAGTAACAGTAATGATGATCAGCTGTGAAAGCCTTGGCTATTCTGAACTATCCAATGATTTAAGACAATTCATTCTGAAAAATGCTCTCTACCTCCAGAGGGATGAACTCTGAGTACAAACTGAAGTACATTTTCTCATTTTATTATTCTTTCTTTTTGGGGGCAATATGGCTAATTATTTCACATGTATAATTGATACCATATTCCTTACCTTGGGGAATAGGTGGGGAATGGGTGGGAGGGATAGAATTTGAAACTCAAAATTTTAACAAGGAAAGGATGTTCGAAAATAATATCTTTAAAAGTTAAAACCCCTCAAAAACCCCACAACAATTCTGGGAGATAAATACTGTTCTTTTCCCCACTTTACAGTTCAGGAAACCAAGGCAGACAGAAGCTAAGTGACCTACCCTGGGAATTTGAACTTGGGTCTTTCTAACTCTAGGTCCAGCACTCTATCTGCTGTATCACCTAACTACCTATCCAAGAAAGTCAATGAGGATTTGGAGGTGAACAAAAGAATCCTGCCTCCCACACTGAAAGGAGCTCTGAAGTCCTCCCACAAATGTTCTAATTATTAGAAAAACCAAAGCTAACCTTGGTATAGACTCTATCTGTTTAACAGGGAAGTTGGCCTAAGGGCATTTAACTACAAAAAGTGTGAAAACTGCTTCAAGCATACTCCTAGAAAGAGATTTTAGAAACCACAGGATACCAGGTTGAAAAGGGAGCCCAATATGATACAGTGGCTGTGTCAGCTTCAAGCCATCTATTGTACTTAGGCGTGCTGGTAAGAAAGCAACTTGATTCACATTCAAGCTAACACATGGGGCTTTCTATAAGAAAACTCTTTACAGCTGTCACATTTTTCCTCATCTAGAAGGAAATGCGTGTGCTTCTGCTTGACTTGTGATGCATCTATATCTGTATAGGCACAGAAAAAGGGAGGGAAAAAAAAGAGACATGTCAGAGGATCCAAATACAGAACAAGTCCACCGCTCATACCCTGCCAATTATAGTGAAGAGAAGAAAATTTCTTGTGCTTTTCTTCATGTGATTTAGTGGCTAATTGTTCCATTCCCAGAGAAAGGGTGCTTCAGGGAAACTGTCCATCATTGCTAAGGCACTCATGCTATTTAATCAGCATTTAAATTTAGAATCTGACGAAGGGTACCAAAGTCAGAGGAGTAATCTGCTTTAGAAGTCCTGAGACTTAAAGACTCAGGAGGTCTCACTAGGACAGGGGTTCTTAACCTTTTTTTGTGAATTATAAGGGTCTACCCCTATAAAGTACTTCTCCTGCCTAGTTTCAAATGCCTAAAGCTCCTTTGTCAGGAGGTGACCCCTTTCATTCCACACTTAGAGAGGTATCATACTATTAGTACAATGTGTCTCACTCTCTCTTTCAGGGTCATTTTGGTCCAGTGGAAAGACAAAAGTCAGGATGATTGGCTATGGCCCAGGGTACAGATGACTTTGGTGTCTTCAATATGTGACCAAGCTTTAAGTACTTCACAGTGCCTGCTTCAGCCATCTTCATGACTGTTGAAACAAATTGTTTTCATCTGCTCATTCTGCTGGGTGACATCTTCACATGCTTGGGGGAGATATCACCCTAACTCACTGACAGGTTGTAATAGTAATGAAATGTAAAGATCCCTTTGTATTGCCAAGCTGACAGATACTTAGCACGTAGCTTCAAATTAAGCCTCTGTAAAGAAACAGGAGGTATGAACCCCTGTTGCTGATGTAACAGGAGGGGGCTGAACAGGGAGGAGCTAATACCTATATAAGGAAGATCACAAGCTGGACAGTTAGAACTTCTTGGGATAAGCATTGTGGATGCAGGGCAGATGCTGCTGGGGGGGTGGGAGGAGAGAGAGAGAGAGAGAGAGAGAGAGAGAGAGAGAGAGAGAGAGAGAGAGAGAATTTTTCTCAGCAAGCATCTGGAGGCTGGGCTGCTACTGCTGGACTGAAGACAGAACTGAGAATAGAGAAAAGCTGAGAAGAGAAATGAGAACTGAGAACTGACACAGAACTCAGACTTGTGGTGGCAAAACTTGAACTTGTGGTGGCAAGACTTCCAACGGCCAGCTGGAGCTGCTGAAGACTGAGGAAGCATAACTGTGGTGCGGGTATTTTGTACAAATGTTGTTGTGGCTTTGTTAATGTGCATGAATGTTATTGTGGCTTTGTTAAGCCTTGTCTTCCCAGGAACAGAGACTGTGAAGGATTTGAGATGGACTGGACACTGTGAGCTTCAGTGTAGAGCAGGAACTACATGGAAAGCTAGACAAGGAACTGGGAACTGTCTGTCTTTGAATCCAGGTGACAGTTTGGTGGATTCAGGTAGGAGCTACCTGCCTTGAGTCAAGATGAAAAGACCTCTCCATGGATACTGAGTAGGGACTGATGAAATTGTTATTTACTTGTGACCTAGGGGTGGATGGCTTTTGTACTTTCCACTATTCCTTAAGAGGGTACTAAGTAGTGAGTGATGAAATTGTAATTTAATTGCACCCCATGGGTGGAGGGCTTTGACTTTTGTACTTTGACTTTTAAGGAGGCAAGCCTCCTTAAGGATGATTGAATGATTGAGTTACTAAATGATTGTACTTTGTCAAAAACTATGTGACCATTTTGGTGAAAACTATATGGCCATTTTAGTGATAAGTTGTTGAGTTGTGTCATGGTGAATGCTGTATTTTGATTTCCTGTGATAAGTTGTAACATTTTGAATGCTGTACCTTGATTTTCTGTAAATGTTTTGCTCTGATTTGTTATTGAATAAATAGAGAGTTCACTATACTATGTAATCAGAACCTTGAAAGCTGTTCACAGCAGCAATCCTCTGGAAAACTATTCATGCTAGGCTTTACACAGGTTTGAGGACTGTCAGTTGCCCTCAACCTGGTTTAGTCTGTTTGCAGATGGCTTAATGGGGTATGGCCACTGTATACTACAGTTTCTTGGAGCCACATGTGAGACTTGGGCATTATAGTATAATGGAAAGATCACTGGCCTTGGAATCCAAATAACTTTGGTGGGACTTTCTACCCTATGCTCTACTGCTAAAGTAATTTTCCTTAAATATCATTCTGACCATGGGACACTTAGCCAACTCCAGTGACTTCCTATTGCTTCTAGGATAAAATCTAAATGATTGTGTTTAGTTTTTAAAGCCCCACTCCTGGCCTTAGCCTTTTTTAGCCTCATTGAACATTGCAAACCACTCCAGTATCTTTTTCTAAGAAAACTCCAAAATGGGGTCATGGAGAGTTGGACGCAACTGAAATGATGAACAACAAAATATATTTATGTGTGTCTATACAAACACATACGTATGTGTATATATTATGATCCCCTACTCTATTGTAAGGATGAGGTACTGTGATTAAGGAAGAACTTCCCTAGTTCCCTGGGTCAGTTGCTTTGGGAGAGAAGTCCTGCTGAAGGATTGACCATTGGGGAATATAGGATGGAGGTATTTACATAAATCCTTGGCTTCCAAATTCCATAAATGAGGGTCTAAGAAACAGGTTCTGGATGAATAAATCATAGTAGTTCTGTTTAGTCAAATCTGTAGAAAGGGAGCTAGCACTGAATTTGTATTTAGGCCAAGACTGGGCAGAAATAAATTAAGTATGAGGGAGTCCAAGCAGAGTTGACTGAGTGTCCCGGTGTTGTACAAAACTTTTAGAAGCAGATAAGGAAAAGATCACTACTCACTAGGGTGTAGAGAAGGTGGAATTAAAGATCATGGAGGCAGGCATTTGAACTGAGCTTTGAAAGATGGATGGGATTTCAGTAGAGATAAGGTAGGAGGGAAGGCCATTCCAGGTATTAATATAAAGTTTCAGCCAACACTCAGTAGTAGGAAAGTGTAGGCCAATTTGGGAGATGCCAGATGTTCCAGTTTGCTTAGATTTTTCTCTTAATAATAATAATATCTTATCTAGGGAATTTTTGCTCTTTAAAGGATTTACTTGAACATTATCTCATTTGATCCTTACAACAACCTGTTGCGCCCATATGGGCACAATCAGGATGTCACAATAGTTGATTTGTGTAGCAGGAAGACAGCAGCTGTTGCCAGACCCTTACAATGCAGTTAAATGTGTTGATAGGAAGGAGAAAAGGAAAGCCAAGTAAGACCCTTTTGCAACTGATAGCTGAAGTTCTTGAAAGTCTGGATACTTTAGTGGCTTTCCCTGTATGTCTATATTTTTATTCTCTTGTATTATGTGTATCCCTCAGTAATATAAAGGGCATTGAGCTGTACTATAAATCACAGGACCCTTGATGTCAGAGGTGGTAAAACCCTGACAGGTAAGAAAATCTTTCTCATTTTATGATGAAGAAATACAAGTCACAGAGAGTTAGTAGACTTATCCAAGGTCACATAACTAGTTAATGCCATATCTTAGATTAGAATTCATATCTTCTGACTCCCTAGTCACAATCTACTGATCTTTTCATTATAGCAAGAAGCCAGTCCACTTTCAGGTATAACTCTGCAGGTTATCAGATTGTCTTATGTAATACCAATCTCAAAGCCTTTTGGTAGGGGCTCTGTATTCATTGGAGAGCATGTCCCTCTTTTGGACTTCAGGTGCTTTAGGCTTTAAGAGAGAAGATGGAAGATGCCAACCCTACTTCAGGTTGCTAGAGGAAAAGACTCTGGGAAGACATGAGTAGAGTTGGCAGCCTTCATCATTTCCCTATCTCTATCTTACTATATATGTCCACTTAACACTCAACTCTCACCTTTGGCTCCAAGAAGTTGTAGCATGCACAGTGGCCACACTCTAGTTAACTTTCTTGACAAATGAGCTAAAAGAGGTTGAGGGTAACCGACCAGTCTCAAACCTATCGTTGAGTTAGAGAGGTGTCTCCTCCAAGCATAAGAAGACTTTCTCCAATGGAATGGGCAGATGAGAATGATTTGTTCCAATGACCACAAAGGTACTTAGAGTTTGGTCAGACATCAAAGATGTCAGGGTCATCTGCTGAATCTCAGAATGTTGCCAGTCATTCTGACAGTCTTGACACTGAACTTTGATGACTCTGGAAGACAGTGCGAGGATAATGACTGTGCAACTCTGTCTCATTTAAATCCAATTCATGCACAAGTCAAGACATCACCCCATGATGTTATTAGTACTCTTAAAAGGACAAACAACTACAACAACAATAACAATAATCCTTAACTTACTATAGTAGAGACTTTGGGGAACTTTCCCCTGAGTGAGACTTAACACTTTCTCTTTTGGTAGAGAACTCACTTCCAAAAGGAGAATTTCTTCATTCTATATTTCCTGGTTTATATTTTCCTATGTATACTTTCTCTGAATTCTCTTTTGCTATAGAATCAGATAAACAAGCTTTTTCTTGATAACTGCTATGTTGTATTCATTGTGGGAAGGGAGTTAAGCCCTGGATATAAAACGGGATCCTGTTTCCTCCAAATAGTGAATAACAATTGGAAGTTAGCTTGAACCTGAAAATTACATTTCTTAGAAAAAAAGAATATTTAAGATACCAATTCTACATTGGTACCCCCTTACTCAGAGGAAACCAGAACAGGGAGCCTTCCTGCTTCCTTTCCTTGCAGGAAACAGTCTCCCTTGGAGAAAGGTGGGGCAAGAAGAGGTTAGAGATGTCTATTTTGCCTCCTTTTGAGCTACACAATGATACATACTGGGGATAGCCCTCAAAACATGTGGCTTGAGTATACTTAATTTATATGTTAACTTTAGCCTTATAAGTTATTGGTTTGTTTTATTTTTGTATGGGGTTAACTTCCCCATTTTTAAAAATACTTGGTAGATATAGAAATATTTTGTTCTCCCTTAGTGGTTTCACAAATAAATAATACTTTTGAGGGAGAAATGTGCTATATAAATGCTAACTATTATTATTATTATTATTTCTTAGTAGCTCAATTTCTTAGTTTAGTTTTTGAGGGTCTTTACAATCTGATTATAATCATCTTTCTAGCCTTATATGCCACCACACCCCTTCATAAACCTCATGCCTAGGATAGAGTGGTTTCTGAACAATCCTTTGGTTCCACATTTCCTGAAATACCTTCCTTTCACCTCTCTGCCTAATCTTTAAATACATTATACACATGTATTTATATCCTTTATTTTTAAATAACCTTAATGTCTAAATATATCCATTTTCTCTCCCTCTTCTCTCAAGAGAACCATCATTTGGAACAAAATATAAAAATCATCTCTTTCTATTCAAATTCTATGTCTTTCAAAGATAGCTAGATAGCAAAGGGCATAACAGTAGATTCGTAAAGATCTAAGTTCATATCTGGCCTAAGACACCTACTAGCTGTGTGACCCTGGGCAAGTCACTTAACCTTTGTCTACCTCAGTTTGCTCAACCATAAAATGGAGATAATAATAGCAGCTACCTCTCAGGATTTTTGTGAGGATCAAGTGAGATTATATTTGCAAAGCACTCACACTGTGCTTCGCCCATTTTAGGTACTTAATAAATTCTTGTTTCCTTCATTATTCAGACCCCATAGTCCCCAGTGACGTCTTATCTTCTCTTATTGTTTGTCCTTCATTCTCAAAGAGGACTATGACTTCAGGAAGGTGATGCCATGACTTGAAAGTGAATTGGATTTAAGTGAAGGAGGGTTGTAAAAAGTCACCAACCTCACTTCCTCCTCTAGAGCCATCTGGGTTCAGTGGCCAGATATACCTCAGGATGACTGGAGATGGCCTTGGATGCAGTGGGAGACCTTGGCCTTTTTAAGCTAAGGTCTTTCCCAGGTCTCAGTCTGCTTTTCTCTTATACCTTTACTTTGGCACTTCATATTTGAGGCTTATTGCCTGAAAGCATCATCTTTTCAAATATGTTTTATCTAACCAGCTATATAAATTCCTTGAAGCTATGGACTGTCCTGTATTTTTGAATATCCTTAGTAAATATGAATTAGTTACTGTAAGACTTAGAAAACTCAGTAAAAATTATGTCAACAGACTCAATACTAGATATCTATCATAGCAAAGTGGTTATTCTGATCACAATGCACAATGTTGCCCAGGGGCCCAGAAGGAAAATGGATATATTTCATGAGGGCTTTGATGGTGCCTTCTATGGTAGCAGACTTAACTGGCATTGTGATTCCCATACCTTGAATATACATACACACATGTATATATGTATGTATATATACAACATACATATATACACATATATATGTATACATATATGTGTACATAATATATGCATGCATACATATATACATACACGCGTACACACACATATATGTCTCAACTACAATGAGGCCAAATATCTTCCTCTGCAATGGAAGAAGAGGGCCAATATAATCAATTCTCCAGGCAGAGGGATGTTGACAACCATGTGGGTTATGGTGCACTGATATTTCTAAGGTAAACACTGGTAAAAAGACCATCGCTGAGAAATAGCAGCAGCATCTTTGGTTAAGGGGATGAAGGAACTAGTATCTGTCACTCATGTCTAGATTAATTATCGACCAATCCCCAATGGCTGCTGTTCTGTGGAAGCATCAACTTGGTTGTTGAGTTCAGCAGAGGGCATATGATACTACTGATAGACACTAAAATGACCCTACAAACAACTGTATGTTTTCACAGTTGTAAGGGTAATTGTTCTATTGGACCTTACCTCAAAGTGAAGAGCTTTTGATTGTCCACTTCTGTTCTCTCTGGACCCTGGACCATTCAACCAATGGCTGTAACCACTAGCCAAGAATCAGTGTAAGTCAGAAGTCCTTGACATGACTTTGTTTTAAAAATATTTTGATAATTGTAATTTGATGTAATTGGTTTCCTTTGTAATCCTATGTATTTTATTTGATTGATTTAAAAGTAATATGAGAAGAGGTCTTATAGGCTTCATTAGGCTGCCAAAAGGTCCATAAAACAAAAAAGATTGAGAATGATATAAATATCTTTTTCAAAATTAAAAAAAAACATTTCTATCTAATTTATGAAATAAAACAAACATTTTCATAACATAGTACAATAAAAATGATGATTGTATATGAAATTGTAAATCTAGTAATACAACTTGCTTTTCCTTTTAAATATACAACCTTCCTTCAAATTTCAAATTAAAATACACAACCTTCCTTCAAGGTTCTCTAGCATGTCAATGATACAGCTTACAGTTTAGTCCACAAAGAGAATTATCCAGGATTCCTATACTTCAAAGTGTCCCTGATGACTGGATACTGGATAAATTGGCACAAAGTTCTAATTTCACATGTCTTTATCATCTCATTTTTAAAATGATGATAATATCCCACATCTCTCAGGATTATCATGAGAATAAAATTAATAATATAAACTTTAAAGTGCTACATAATGACAGTCATTATTATTATTATTTCTCATATGGAATTATCACTAAACCAAGCCAAAACAAAGGTTCCTTAAAAGCCAATTCCTCATAGGTAGGCACCATTGAGTTAAAGGAGGAGGTAAAGCATTAATGTTGGAACTAGAATCCTTAGTCTTCAATAAAATCACATGTAGTGCCAATGCAATATTCACAGTGCCCATGATCACTATAAATATACCTTCATTGTGCTTGGTAACAAAATATAACAGACTCTTCATATAGAAGATGGAGGCAAAACATTTATTCAGACACCAGAAAATCAAATCCCAAAACTAGTAAGCAGATTCCATCATAGTAGCAAAGAAGCCAATAAGCCACAATGGCACAGAGAGCCAGGTCATCCTTTATCCTTCCCATAAACCAATGTTTACTAACAAGCTTGACTGACTCCCTGGGAGGCATGTGCTCCTCCCAACTGTCTAGTTTGGCTCTGACTCCCAGTTTTCTGAGCTCTGCTCCACCCTTCAGCAAACTTCTCCCACCACAGGCACCATGTGATTACATTCACCCTATTAGGGAGTAGAGTTTATTTTCAAAGCAGGGAAGGTCTTCAGATTCCCTTAGGTTTATTAAGGGGCAGGGAAGATCTTCAAATTCCCATTCTCATTTCATCATGTCCTGCCCCATTCGTGAAGATCACTAACTGGCATCTGAGGAGCCTCAGCAATTACAATATGGGCAGTACCATTGAATGATGGAAGCCCTCTGTGCCTTAACCTTCTTGTTAGAGAACCTATCTTTCATTACCCAACTCATAATGCAAATTTATAGTTGAAGGGAGGCATTTTTGCTGTCCTTAAATGCTGTTTGTTTTTGTAGAGGACCATGGACATCACAGGTGACATCTTGATATGTGTGTGAATTGGATTTAAGTAAGACAGAGTTGTACAAAGCTGTCATCCTCACTATCCCTTCCTGAACCATAGAAGTCCAATGGCAGGACAAAAATCAAAATGACTGGAGATTGCCCAGGATGCAGTGGATGATCTTGAAATCGTTGATGCCTGACCAAGCTCTATGCACTCCACAGTGCCTGCTTCAGCTGCCTTCATGGATGTTGGGACAAATTGTTCTCATTTACCCATTCCATTGAGGAAAGTCTTCACATGCTTGGTAGCCATTGTCCTAACTCACTGACAGTTTGAGACCTGTTGGTTACCCTCAACTTGGTTTGGTCAAGGTTGTTGAAAAGGTTTACTGGGATGTGGCCACTGTGCATGCTACAGCCTCTTGGAGCCACAGGTGATAGTTGGGTGAGTTAGGTGGACACCAAAGGTTAGATCAGCAGCCCTGAAAAAGGTTCAGCAAGCCCTTGTACCAGAGGTGCTGATCCTCCTGAGCGCCCTATACATGTGCTGTCCTTCAGTATGCAATATACCACTTCCATTAAACAAACCTTTTATGCCCCCCCCCAAATTTGTTTCTAGCCATCCTGTAACTCACATCCATTTTTTATACAACACTCTTCCTTCACTTAAAAAAAATAAGTTAACTACAAGACTATTGCAAACAAAACAAAACAAAACAAAACAAAAAACAGAAACAAAACCAAAATCCTCCCAAACCATAAAGCCAAAACCAAAAGGTAAAAAGCAAAACCATGGCTACTGCTCTAAATAGTCCTTAGCCAATCCATTAGGTGCCAGGTTTGATATTTAGTAAGTATTCATGGGCCACAAAATCTAATTTAAACCTATTTAACTAGTAAAATATGATGCACGTCAAGGTTAAAAAATAATATAAATTACCCCTCTGTTTTCTTGATCATGTCAGGAAATCAAAGAATGTGTCCCCATAGTAAAAGCCCATTGGTCCCATGGCAACCAATCATTTCTACTCTTCTCAGGAGCAGTAAAAACTCAACTGTATCCTATGACAGTCCTTTCCTCTTCAGGCTAAAACTTTCATACTTAAAACCTCTGGGTGTGTAAAGCCCTGGGTGGGCATGAATAATAATAATGGAAAAAACCAAACAAAACTCCAGCCAAAGCAACAACATCTATAGGAATATGAGCATATTTCTGCTTTCAGTGGGGTAGTAGGACCACCCATCTCTCCTTAATGACAGCCAATCTATCAATCTACCACAAAGACCCTTCAGAGGTGCTCCAAATCCCTCCCATTGCTTGAGACAGAGCCCCCACTGTTTCTTGGAAGTACCCAGGCTTTTTTTTCTAACTGAAGTTTTGATTTTAACCAAAGCCACCAATACTTACTCTGATTTCAAACTTTTTTTTTTTTTGAGATCCCAGAAATGATCTCTTGGTGGCCAAAATTGTTTGACTCAAGTTTCTCCCTTTTTGCATCTCTGGAGGTTTATTAATTCATTTCAAGTTTATTTGGCTAAGCCCCATGTATGGTTAACCAGGTAGCTAGCATTTCCCAGTCAAGGGACAACTTACCTAGATAGCCAAACAGCCCCACTGGACTGGTCCAGAGACTTGCCTTTATGGTACTTTGCCACTTCAGAAAAACACCTGATATCTTTGCAGGAGGCTTTGCTAGGCAGAAAAGGATGTAGCAGCTCTTTGGCTGGGGCCTGAGAGATTTCTTCTTTTCTTGTTTTATTTACAAAACTTGTTTCCGGATGCTAAGCAAAATAAATTGATTTTCATCTTTGCTGTTGTATAGAATTGCTGCAACAACTCATGTTATCAAATGGCTTTACCGTATAAAATGGAGCATAATTGGTACTTCAGGCAGGTCACAAATCTGCTTTGGCAGGAGCTTATCACTCACACTATTTTGATTGTGAAAATTAGTTAATTCAAGATGAATATAATGTTCCTTGAGTCCTGATATAAGATCTTTTAAAATCCTGAATATATTAGTTCCATCTAGCTAAAAGATAGCCATCAGATTATTTGATTCTGTGCCATCCTCATTAAGATGTTACTTGTGCTAGTGCATCCACAAATAGGGACATATCTCATTTTTTAAATCTGCCAGGTAGGAACCTAACTGATGGAATTTAAGCATATTGTACTAATCTCTTGCTTTTATTTACAGCTCCCTGTCTTGCATAAATCTTCCCCTAGAGAGTTTAGTCCAATCTACTTGGTCTGACTATTTTCCTTATGAAGAGAGAAGAGGCACTAAGGAGATACTAAAGATCTCTCTCTCTCTCTCTTTCTCTCTCTTTCTCCCTTTCCCTCTCCATCTTTCTCTGTGTCTCTGTCTCTGTGTCTCTCTCAATTAGATCATAACTTTGGTGACTCTTCCATTTTCTTGATCAGCTTCAATGCAGTATACCTTCCCTTTGTCCAAGACCCAGATCGTATGCCACCTCCTCCATGAAGCCTCTCTTAGTTCAAGTGTAAGTGTTTTCTCCTATTGGAGCTCACTTCACTTACCCAATTCACTCTTCTGCTGGCAAGGTAGATCCTGGGAGGGGTATTTGTTACTATTCCCCATGTTATAAGGTTACCTTTCTGGGTTGTTACTCACATGAACCCCCACCAGTGTGCTTCCCCTTTGATCAGCCAGCAGACTCAATTCTTTTTCAAAGGCATTTTTTACAAATGGCATAGAAATAGTAGCAGTTACAAAGCACTTCACCCACACCAGGGATATACTCTCCTGCAAACATACCCAGAGTCTAGAAGGGTATAAATGGGCATGAATTTAAAGTAAGGGACACACAAGACTAAGGTAACTCACAACTCCAGAGTTAGAGGGGCTTAAAGTCTATTCTCTCTCCAGAGGGTTCTCCTCTGGCTCCTCATGCCTTGGCCTGGCAGGTTGTTCTTACTCTTCTCTGGGAATGGTGTATCTGCTGAATGGGTCAGCCTGCTGGTTTGCTGGGCTCATTTCTGGATGAGAAGCTGTTATCTTTTTTTCCACCCTCAGCTACTGGCTAAAATGGGGGAGCGTGAAGGGGAGGAACGAAAGCATTCTCTAGCTGAGGCACATTCAGCTAGGATAATGACCTCTAGCTTTTCTACAAATTCTTCACTTGAAATTCATTTCCTTTTATAATTCAATCTATTTAGTTATAAGGGTGGCTAGTTATTTTCACCTCCCATACACATTTGGGAAGCATATGCAAATAAGTGATTAGGGTACAAAAGCGTGAATACAGTCTGTATTCTGGAGGTACATTCATTGTTTTCTTCTAATGGTCAAGTCAGGTCAATCCAAAGTCCTGGCAGAACAGATCACCTCTTGAACTGACCTCATGTATGCAAGAAACCAAGATGTTTGTGTGACAAACCATTAAATGTCTTAGTTGTGTATCTGGATAGATCGTACCTGGGTTGAGTGCCTTGGGAATGTGGATTGTTTCTTTCTTGGAATCAAACAGATTTTTAAAAGAGGAAATAGCAGTCCCTACTTCTGCCTTTGCAAGTGTGTGTGTGGGATTCCAGTGACATGAGAGACAGATAAGAAGTAGGGCAGGAAGAACCCAATAGTCACCACCAAAAGATACAAATCTGGGAAGACAGGCTGAGCCAGACATTTTCAGCTCCAAAGCTCTCCTGTGTCTTATTTTACCTCTTGGTTCATTTCTGACAAACGGTTACCCCCACTCCTCACTACAGGGCACCAGTCTAAACCTCTGTTACAGCAACCAGGTTTTTTTTTCTTTTTACTTTTCTCAAGCCTTGTGGGTCTAGGGCATGCTTCAGGAGCCCCAAACTGACCTATACAGAATTTCAGTTTACATTTTGTCCCCTGCTCTGTGTCCAGCTCCTTCTGTTCCCAGACAGGGCTCCTAGATTGTAATCCTAGAACCAGAAGGGACTTTTGAGGTCAACTGGTTCAATTTCCTTTCTTTATAGCTGGGGAAACTGAGGGCCAGAGAGTAAGATAAGCAACTTGTTTGAGCTAAGAAGTGGCAGATTTTGGATGCTAACCTAGTTCCTCTGACTGCAGAACTGACACACCTTCAGTAATATTATGCCGTTTCCTTATTGCTTTTATCAATCTGGGCATTTTCCTAGGTAGCTGAGGGTGGAAAAAAAGATAACAGCTTCTCATCCAGAAATGAGCCCAGGAAACCAGCAGGCTGACCCGTTCAGCAGATACACCATTCCCAGAGAAGAGTAAGAACAACCTGCCAGGCCAAGGCATGAGGAGCCAGAGGAGAACCCTCTGGAGAGAGAATAGACTTTAAGCCCCTCTAACTCTGGAGTTGTGAGTTACCTTAGTCTTGTGTGTCCCTTACTTTAAATTCATGTCCATTTATACCCTTCTAGACTCTGGGTATGTTTGCAGGAGAGTATATCCCTGGTGTGGGTGAAGTGCTTTGTAACTGCTACTATTTGCTTTTCTTTGACTGAGAAGGCTTGGGTCAAATTCATCTGGCAGGAACCGTCATGTCAGTATTTTGGGGTATCACGCACCCCAAACCTCAACAATACAATATATCATAATAAGGTCCAAATGACTGTGTAAATGGCTTAAATAGAAAGGTCAGATTATTTTTAAAAATTGATAGAAATTATCTTCCAACTCTGTTTAGAGAGAGAATTCTTAGCTAAATAGGGGATAGAAGAAATCACAAAAGGGGAGACAGCTTGAAAAGCATTTGAATGACCAAAATCAATGCAATTAAGAAGATAAAACTCTCATTTTGGAAAAAAAAATTGCATCAAACATTTTGTATAAAGGTCTGATACCCAAGATCTATGGGTACTGATACTGTAATGCTCAGGTCTTGGTGGGTTCACATGAGATTTAGCCAGACTGAAGAATGACAATGGAGCAATAGATAAGGGGTTCAAACCAGTTTAGTCTTGAGGGTGGCAGGTCAAGAATGAGGTGAGGAATCATCTGCACTTTCTGGCCACTGCCCACTTGATTTATAGAGAAACAGACAAAGAAGGCATCATGATACCAATAAGCTCTGAAGTTTATGTTAACTTTGGTTATATCCTGATGAATTAGCACAGAGTAGGCACAGTATGCTGTTTACAGGTTAAGATCAAATGGTATCTATAGTTCTATAATAACGCACAAGCACAGAGGAGTTGTTTATGGGCTATGATCCTGGGAACTCGTATCTCAAAATAAAAAACACCAAATTCATGTCACCTTACACACACTCTACCCCTCTAGTATCTTGGTCCTTACAATCTACACCTTTAGGGGCCCTTGAGCCAGTAAGCTGGAACATTGTACCCATAACCACAACAACAGTATAGGCTATAATAACAAGCTACCAAAGCAGCCACAAGTTCTAAAACAGACAAGAGAGGTAGCTTTCCACTCCCAGGAAGTACTGGCCCACCACTCAACAACAGGATCCTGAGAGGCTTCCTCTTGTAACTGCTGAAGGGCTGAAGGGGCAATGTGGACAACATTCAGTATACAACATAGTACACACCTCTCCCTGGGATGGTAAGAAGGTCTAGGACCATACAGTACCTAGTTGTCCAACTTCATTACTGAGTAATGAGATGGCTTGATGGGTAGTGTTAAATGCCTTAGTGTGCACCTCTAAAGCTGTGAGCTCATTTTGTGTTGCAGTGGAAGCTGCTTGTGGGGACAAAAGGGACAAAGGATAGTACCACCATGCAGTACATGTGGCATGGTATCAATGCATGTACATGTCCCAATTAGTCGGGGGTTTTGGCAATGTTTTCAAAATGTGGCCTGTTATGTATAGCCATACTGACCACAAACCCACAGGGAGCCCCAATGAACCATATAAGCACCAGTTAAATCTTTTGGGTGTTTGTATCATGGGTTTTGTGGATCAATTGTATTCTGAACACTAATAACCATTATGGTATGACATAGGGGAATGGGTGTCCATCCCATTACCATAGAATCTAGCCCATCATTGTGTTGCACCCAACACTCAGCACTCAGCAGGGTCCATTAGCTCAACCATAGTGGCAATAGCCCATTTCAGTCCACACAACACCAAACAACCCAAAGGGGGGCAAATTTGGTTAATCTGCCCCCTGATGATGGGTCATAAGTACTGGAATGTTTTAACCTGCCTGCCACCTGCTGGGCTAGTCCAGGTAGAGTTCCATAGATGTATTCTTCACAGTAAGCCAACTGCCATATCACGCCATCTCAGTGCAGACCTGACAAGTGTAATGGCAGGCAAAGGAGTACTGAGCTCCTTGTTTCAGTTCTTCAAGTGTCTTTGAGCCTTGCCTATGATTATAGCAAGTCTTTGTAGAAATAGAGCCTATGAAGCCCACAGTGGGAGGAACTTACCATATAAAAGCAGGAGCACAAGCTGGCAGAACTGGGAAGAAGAATAGTTGTAGTGTTGGCACTTTATCTGTGTTGATGTTACTTTGTCAGATCTGTCTGCTGACAGAGGACACTGCTGTTGTTACAGAAGCTCTGGGGCCTTGCTGCTGATTCAGAAGCCTTAAAGAGGACTTTCTTGTTGTCCGTTTATAGAAGTCCTGAAGAAGGGTTTTACTGATGTTTTCAGAGGTCCTGGAACTTTACTGATGATTTGTATTTATTTCTCAGATAGAGGCCCCGTTTGTGGGTCTGTGTTGATTTCACAGGCAGAAAATGAATTGATGATGGTGCTGGTAATATGTGTGAATGTTGTAGTGGCTCTGCTAAGCTTGAGGTGTATAGCTGAACCAGGAACTGGACCAGGAGCTGGGAGCTGCCTGCCTAAGAATCCAGGTGACAGTTGGGTGAATTTAGGCAATTTAGAGCTAGGAGCATGGAAGAGAAGCCATGGAGTCTGGAAGTCAGCCTCGAGTCAAGATGAAAGCATCTTTACTTGGGTACTTAGTACTGATTGATGAGATTAAGACAATGGGACCTAGGGGATGGGAAACCTTTGTACTTTGTACTCCTTAAGGATGATTGCTCCTTAAGAATGACTTGAGTTAAGGATGTTTGGAAGCCAGTGTCCAATCAAGATGAAAGAAGACTTTAGATGGGTACTTTATATTAATTGATTCAGATTGTGTCTTATTGAATGATATCTTTTGTTCAAGAATGTGGCCACTTTAGTGATAATTTTTTATGTTATATTGCTGTGAATATTGTACTTTGGTTTCTGTAAATGTTTTGCTTTAGTTTACTGTTGAATAAATAGAGAGTTCACTATACTATGTGATCAGAACCTTAAAACTATTCACAGCAGCAGTCCTCAGGAGAGCTGCTCATGCTTGGCTTTACAACAAGCTAATTTATCAGCTAACCTGGCTGGCATATGGGCCCAGTCCATGAACAAGTTGTGTTTTTTGTACCTTAAGGATGGTAAGACAAATGGCATAAAGACACTAATAAAGGTAAATCTTGACCATGAAGAAGTATACATATAAGTGATTTATTTTGTGATAGCACCACCACCAGGATGGGACCACCAGGATGGGACCACCAGGATGGTTTGGTGTGCCAGACTTTTACCCCTTGCCCAATGGGAATTATGGAGGGGTCAATGTGCATAACTGCAGGGGATGTGTGGAAAACCCACAGAGTCAATATAAATGTCCCCCACGAAATAGCTTTCCCCTCCTCTGTGCATGGGTACACCACTGTGAGGGTCAGTGGTCACATGGCTGGCACAGATGGCACACAAAGGAGTCATACTTGTAGCCTTGCCCCCCAGGGGGCCAACAGGGCCAGCCAACGAGCATCAGCCTATTTAAAAATCTTTGGTCATGTCCAGACCTTTGTGCCTCCTGGGTTCAGTGCAGATGATGCTGGCAAAAGGATGTTGTTTTGGTGTCCTAAGCCTGGTTTCAATAACTTATCTTTAGTCTGTACTTGTAGCTGTACTGGGGAGGCAGCATACTGCAAAAGAGCATCTACTGGGGTCACATTAAGGGCTCAAATAACAGCCCACCTTTTCATAGTCTCTAGTTCCACTTTCAAGGCCATTCAACAGTCCCTTATATCATTCTGTAAGGCCAGCCCCTTGTGGGTGTCAGGCTATGTGGAAGCTCCAGTCTATGTCCCGGTCTTTTGCCAGGACTGTATAGCACAGCTAGACAAGGGAGTGCCTTGGTCACTTCCCACCACTTTGGGGCACTTGTATGCAGCTGATAATTGCTCAAGTCCCCTCTTTGTATAGGCTTGGTCAGTATACTGGGTAGGAAATCCCATTAATAGACCAGTATCTGTGTCAGCACCTGCCAACGTATACCGGTACCTCTGTGGTACCAATGTGGTCAATTTGCTATCTTGCCAGGAGTTGAGGCACCCATGTCACAGCACCATCCATCTTTGGTATGCACCAGGGGTCCTATTTAGAACAGACCACATAGTTATGTTTGTCCACAACAACTTCTTCATAGGTCAGGGCAGACCCTGTTACTTACTCCCATATTGTGTGGGGTATAGCATGTTGCAATCTATGATGTGCCACATCTCAGGCAAGGGCATCCTCAAGTTACTGTACTCACACTAATGCATAGGTGTCATCATTCCCTGGTGAAGCCAGAGGGACATGCCCAGTCACATGATACAAGGTTATCACCTTCTGCTGTCCTATGGACCACAAGTCCTTACACATGGACATGCCCCACAATGATGGATGGCTCACCAACCCACTGGGAGGAATACTAGGTGGGTAACCACATCGTTAGGCCATGGAGTACAGCCCAGAACCTATGGTTAAAGGGGCTTTCTCATGGGTCGCTACAAGTCACACAGCTCATAACTCATGACTGCTTTGCCTTTACCTCCATCCATATAGTTCCAGTCTCTGGGTGGAAGATCACAGACCTCTCCACCTTGGGGGTTGCCCTGGTTAGACCCATTGGTGTACCAGGCCCCTTACCAGCGGTTATAGGCTCCTTACCTCTTTATAGGACTTTCTAACACAGTTAAATCAATAACCTCCTCCACCTTATCAGACACATGGGTAACAGGTCCCACGCTTGCCTGAAGCTCAGCCCTAGGTGGCCTGGAGAACACTGAGCTTCCCTGTTGGAGGCAGGAGCCCCACTTAGTCAGGGTCGGGTTTGGAGTCTAATCATGCACTTGTCTGGCTATGGAGTCAGTGGTCTGCGTGGTTACCAGTGTCTCCTCCATGATGGGTTCTGTTACAAGCAGGGTGTGGTGCATGGCCGGTAACTGCTTTTCAGTCAAGGAGTACTGCACCTCTTCTCAGAGTTGTGACCAGAACACTACTGGTTTTCAGATTCTCTCCAATTTCTGCCAGATTCCCTGTCCAGATCTCCCTGGGGTCACATGGACATCCCATTCACAAGCCTGTGAAGGATCAAAGACACCCAGAGACTGCACAGGCCACCTTGGCAGCAACAAAGGCTTGGGAACACCCCTCATCCCAGACCCACTGCCCCCCATACAGACCATACAGAGGTTTCAAGATCTGCGTCAACTGAGGAATGAATACCCTCCAATATCCTAATAAACCTAAACTTCTTGCAATTGTTTTTACAGTTGGACGGGTGGGGTAGGCTTGTATCTTATCAATAACTACAGAAGGGATAACTTTGTCTTACCCAACCAAACAAAACCCAGGAATCTGACAGATAAGCCAGGCCCTTAGACCTTGTCTTGATTAATTACCCATCCTTTCTCATGTAGATGAGCCACCAAGGTAGGGGCAATGGCTTCCAAGTTTGTGAGAGAGTTAGTGGTTAAAATGATATCAATATAGTGATACATTTTCATAGATTGTGGCTTGACCCATTTATCCAGGTCCCCAGCCGTAGCCACAAGGCCATGGCACAAAGTGGGGCTATGCAAATAGTCCTGGGGTAACACTTGAAATGTCCATTGCTTTCCTTCCCATGAAAAGGCAACGATTCTTGACTTTCTAGGGGCAATACAGATGGAGAAGAAAGCATTTGCCAAATCCAGGACATAATGATATGTCTCTAGTTTGTGGTTTAATTGACCCATGAGGGCTGTTACAGAAGTACTGCCACATGCAAAGGAGGTACAACCTCAGTCAATTCCTTATAATCTATAGACATATGCCATGAGCCATTGGGCTTTTGCGCTGGCCACATTGAGGACTTATGAGGACTATGTGTTGACTGGACTATACCAACCCTCTCAAGTTCCAAAATAGTCTCTCTAATTTCCTTGTGTCCTCCTGGTAAATGACACTGTTTTGTGTTAGTAATCCAACAAGGGGCTGGAAGCAGCAGGGGCCCATGCTTCACATAACCTCTGGTGACTGTCTTCACCAGAAGAACACACAAGTAAAACCCATCCTTGGAAGTCTGTAAACACAACTTGTGGTATATCGATACATAGTGGTATATCAATACCTAAGATGTATTCAGGAATTGGGGAGATATATACCTCATATTCTCTAGGGGGCATTCTCCCTCTTCCCAGTGAAATGGTGAATCAGCAACGCAGTATTCACAATGCCTACAGTAACTATAAATATGCTGATATTGTTATTAATCACAAAATATAACAAGTTCTCTGCATGGGGAACAAAGCTAGAACATTTATTCAAATACCAGAAAACTGAGTCCCCAAAACCAGAAAGTCAAAGTCATCACAGTAACTATAGAGTTGGCACACATATATAATGCAGTAAATACCCACATTCTCAAGCTTTCAAAACAGAACAGGCTACCTCAGGCAAAGGTCCTTTTCTCTTCACTCATGGCAACTGTTCAGCATCCATGCAGCCTGCTCCCAGCAGCTCTAGGTACCTGCAGTTCCCATCCCTGGCGGAACTCAGCAGGAGTCCTTAGCAGAAGTTCTGGCTGGCTCAGTAAAAGGAGTTCGTGCCACTGCTGCTGCACTTCCAGTCACCACACTGCCTCCAGCTTGGCTCCAGCTTCCTCCTGTTATTTCAGTAAGTTCAAGGGGCATGGAAGATCTTCACATCCCATAACCATTACAAATTAACCTGAATTGACCACCCCCCACACCCATCTATCACAGCAGCTTCCCTAGGAAACTGCTCAGTATTACCATACAACAAATAATATTCTGCCTCTGTGTCCACCAGTGCTAATGCCCTTTGTACATTCTTTGGGGTCCAATAGATTGCAAGTGCCACATAAGGCCTCCAATCCCCACCTGGTCCTGCAAGGTGGGTTCCTTGGCCTTCCCTTCAGTCAAGGTAGAGTCCAATCTTTCTCTTGAGAGTCTTCTTGGGTATGTATTGAGTCCTTCATTAAGTCCTACAATGACACTGCCCTCACCCTTGATCCCAAGTCGTCTCTGGATGGTCCCTTAGGGTGCCTTTTGGTCAATGGCCTGAACCACTGCTCAGGTTTCAACTGTTGCCACAGTTCCAAAAACACCTTATTTGGCTGCCAATCTAACTTGTTCCCATCTATCCCAGCCTCTATCATGTCAATCCACATCTGATTGCAGGTGACCTTGACAGGTCCCTTCTGGGCTTCTTTCTCTTTTTTCTTTGGTGACCATACTATGGAACCCCGCCCCCCTTTTACTGTGCATGTTTTCAGCCTCTCCTAGATCTGCAATAGTGCAGGTCACCACATTGATGGGCTGTCCCACACATTGGGCCAGTAGAGCTACTAAGGGTCCAAAATGTTGGGAGGGAGTTGTTTGTAGCACTAGGTCCCTCACGCCTGCTGTAAAAATTTCTTCCTCAGGCCCTTGAATGTTCAAATTATATACGATATTCTTTGTGCCCAATTCTCTTAACACCTCCTGTAGGTCAGCATAACTCTGCCATTAGCTAGGGGGCAAGGGCAGGTCCCCTTGATTTGGCCAACTTGCCCAAATAGCTGCCATTCCAGCTGTGAATGTTTCCTTTGGGTTTGATGGGTTACCTGTAAATGCTGGTATAAGGTGGGAAGGGTAGTTATGGAGGC
Source organism: Gymnobelideus leadbeateri (assembly GCA_011680675.1). Lineage (NCBI taxonomy): Eukaryota > Metazoa > Chordata > Mammalia > Diprotodontia > Petauridae > Gymnobelideus > Gymnobelideus leadbeateri. The sequence continues at coordinate 123,103 of WOXC01010311.1, forward strand.
TAACTTAGCCATCTCCATTCCAGACAGCAAAATTCCATCCATCCCTACATCCCACAATCTAAAAGACCAAGCAGCTACTGGCTCAGAACAACTCTGGTAAAAGCGGGTGTCTAGACCCACCAGTTCTGCCTGGGTGAATGGTCTGAACATGGAATGCTCCCCCACTTGTGGGGGAGGATCCGGCTACCCTTTAGGGGCCTGTGGCTGCTGAGTCTTCATCTTCTGCTGTACTATATGCCTTGCCTTTAATACAAGGAACTTCAGAAGAGACTTCTCCTCCTCCTCTCCTACAACAAATCCAGGGTCTCCTCCTTTTCTACCTCACAGGAATCTGTCTTGGGAGCAGAAGGAACAGCAACCATCTGAGCCCTGAGGATTTGGATCTCAGTCTCTAAAAATTCTAAGACTTTCTCTCATGCCCCTTTTCTTCTTGTTCCTGGGCTAAATCAGCCTGAACCTCCCACAGTCAGGCCTCAGCCAAGAGCAGCTTGTCAGTAATTTTTCTCAAAGTGGTTAGCATTAAGCAGCCCACACCCCCCATAGCATTTCTAGCTCACTTCTTAGCAAGGGTTTCCACAGTCTTCAGTAAGGCTTCCCCAAGACCTTTGGGGTTAGGGAGCATATCCTTCCATTACTGGGGAGGGATCCATGCTTCTAAGACTTCACCTACAATAAGCCACATACTAGTTTAGAGCCATCCTGGGACTCCTGTCCCATCCTCCGTGGTCTCCATGCCTACAATCTGCTCTGAATTCTGCCTAGGCTATGCCAAGTGTAATGAAGAACCTCAGCTCCTTGCCAGTTCACATTAAATTCAGCAGACCAGGGGCAGTTAGGTGGCACAGTGAATAAAGTGCTGGCCCTGGAGTCAGGAGGACCTGAGTTCAAATCTCTCAGATACTTGACATACTTACTAAACTGTGTAACCTTGGGCAAATCACTTAACCCCAGTTGCTTTGCCTTCCCCCCTCCAAAAACAAACAAACAAACCCCACACAGATTCAGCAAGGGGTTCATACCAGCTTATTCTCAAGGGTGGTAGGTCAAGAATGAGGTGAAGAATTATCTGTGCCTTCCGGCCAGTGTCCACTCAATTTATAGAGAAACAGACAAAGAAGGCAACGTGTCAACAATAAGCTCATAATTTAACATTAACTTTGGTTATATCATGATTATTTAGCATAGAGCAGGCTCAGCATGCTGTTTATAGGTTAAGCTCAAGAGTTTATATTATCTATGGTTATATAATAATGCACAAGTGCAGTGGAGTTGTTTATGTATCATGATCCTGGGAACTTGTATTTTTAAAAAGAAGCAAATCCATATCACCTTACATATAGGTTCCAAGATGGCACAGTGAACAAAGTGCTGGTCCTGGAGTCAGGAAAACCTATCCTCCTGAGTTCAAATCTAGACTCTGACACTTACTAGCTGTGTGACCCCAGGCAAGTCACTTCACCCAATTTGCCTCAGTTTTCTTATCTGTAAAGTCAACTGGAGAAGGAAATGGCAAACCACTCCAATCATTGTCAGGAAAATCCCAAATGGGGTCATGAAGAGTTGGACCTGACTGAACAACACCATCCAAGACATAAAGGTAACTATACAAATATGTAAGTGCCGTTCTACAAGAGATAAGTTGATATGAACAAGTGGTTAAACAGCATTGCAAACTATTAAAAAAGTTGCTCAAAATCACTAATAATAAGAGAAATACCAATTGAAACAACTCTGAGGTTTTATGTCACAGCTAGCAAATTGGCAAAGAGGGTAGAATACGGAAGAGGTCACTATTGAAGAGGCAGTAAGAAGACAGAGAACTGTGTCTGAGGTGGATTTTTGTTATTCTTTCTAAGATACTAGCTCCCAGGCTCATGACTTGTAAACAGTCTTACTGAGCTTGCGCAGTGAAATATAATCTTAAAATAATGCAAACACTTTAACACCCACTATATGTGCTACACTAAGTCACCATGATATTTCTTTTTGCCTTTGTTTTTGGAGGGCAATTGGGGTTAAGTAACTTGCCCAAGGTCCCACGGCTAGGTTTTTGTTTGTGTGCGTTAAGTGTCCGAGGCCGGATCCGAACTCAGGTCCTTCTGACTCCAGGGCCGGCGCTCTATTCACTGCGCCACCTAGCTGCCCCCATGATATTTCTAAAGTTCATATAAACTTGTCAAGCTATTGCTGGCAAATTGCCTTCTTTGTGTGCTCCTCTATAAGTCAAGTGAGCACTGGTTAGTAAGTGGGGAAGAGGAATGCACAAGGAGAATGTGCACAAGGAGAATTCAAGGAGAATTCCTTGAAAGGCCCCCATCAAGTCTGGAGCAGGGATTGGGGGGGGGGTGGGAATGCATGAGTTGGGATGCTGTGCATATCCTGATTGAGTCCTCGTTGGGACTAAAGGAATCCTGTGGGGGTTGGAACTCCCATTCTTGCCTGCCCCTGTGAGAAGAGTAATTAGGTTGTGCTATAAGAGTTGTGCCCCCATTACCAGCAACCTCACTAAGAAGAATAATGCAACTAGTTAGCCCCTTATTATATCTCCAATGCTGTCCTTCTGGCTGCCCAGATAAAGAACTGAATCTGTTAGAAAAGTTCCTGCGTGTACTCCCACCTTACAACTGGCATAGTCGATATTACCTGTGTTATAATAACACTAATATGATGTTGGTGGAGCTCAGAATTGATCCAACCATTTTGTAAATCAATTTAAAATTATCCTTCAAAAATGATTAAAATTTCCATATTCTTTGACCCAGAGATCCATTATATACTCCAAGGAGGTTAAAAAACAAAACAAAATAGAGAGCAATTTCCCATATGTGATAGGATGAGCATCTTTTTTCTGACACAGCTTCTTTTGGTTCCAGCTTCCTTGACATCACCAGCTTCTTTGATTCAGCTTCCTGCTCTAGGAGCATAAAAAGTCCTTACTATAGGGACTCTGGACCTTTCAGACTTGGTGGTTTCTTGAGACTACACAAACCACCAAACCCTGATGATTTACTAAGCAGACACATTTCTAGATGGAGATGAGGGGGAGCTGCATCCAGAGAAATTAAGTGCCATGATATCCTCGTTACATATACTTGTTATGTTAAGGCAAAGCAAACCTCCTTTGCTAAATGTTCGATGACTTGCAAATTCCTCATTTTGTCCAAACTATGAACCTGGACTGGTCTTATAGCTGTCCCTCCAAGACCACAAAACCAAATTATTCATAGTAGGAATTTTGGAGATAGCAAAGAATTGGAAGTTAAGTGGGTTGCTATCAATTAGGGAATGGCTAAACTGTAATACATGCTTATAATGTAATTTACTATAATAAGTAAATGTGAGGAATTCTGGGAAACCTGGGATGACTCATAATACACTAATGATTCTGAAATAATCTGATCCAGGAAAATAATTTACCATGATGATTACCACAACGTAAGAGGAAAGAACCATAAAATACATTTGAAGGCTATGTAGTTCTGTTGACTAAGTTTGACTTGGAGAAGAGATGAGCAAACACATTTTTCTTTCTTGTTGGATAAGTGTAGGGGGGCAACTACAGGAATGGAATGTTGCATATACTATCAGATGCATTTCCATATGTTGGTTGGTTTTGAGGAACTGATTTTTTTTTAAAAAGATCTTTGTTACAAGGGAAGGTTGGGTGGGTGAGGAAGGGTAAACTGTGTTAATGTGATAAAATGTGATAAAAGCATCAAGAAGCTTTTTTTAAAATACACAGTAGGATGCAAAGACAAAGTAAAATAAAATAAAGTTAAACGATCTGAAAGACTAACCTGCTAAATCTGAGTTGCTTTGAAAATGTCAATTTACCTTGGGCAGTGAGAAGATAGAACAGTAATGGGAGGAGTCTGGCTTCATTAGGTAGTATCAGGTTCCACTCTCCACTGTGGGGTACCTGTCTCATGACCAAAGAAGGAGAAAGTACAAATCTAGTCTGATACAGAGTCAACATCCTTCACTTCCTAATTCTGGTATTGAATGTGTCTGTGCTCTGGTTAGTCTGAGGTGTGGCCTTGGACTGACATAAATACCCGTGATTCACTGACTCATATTCACCATATTGAAGACACCAAGGGAGAAAGAACCAGGTGTCCTCATAGTAGGGTTTCTACTAGATTGCCTCACCTCTCTCTGCCTATACTATCACCATTGCACATTTAGGTCAGCCTAATAAAGAGTTGATCAGCTTTATTGCTTTTAACCGTGTTCCATAAATGCCTGGGCAATAATTCCTAGGGGAAGTGTTGGTGGAATCAGCCTCCAATCTGACCTGTTTCCTGTAACCCTGGTGCAGAAAGAGCATTACCAGGGAAATACCTATTGCTGTGAAAGATGCCAACTGTCCTTCCCTCCTCTGCCTCATTTTCCATACCAGACTGACAAATGTTTTTGATTCTTGGATCCTTTCTAAGATGAGAGCCTCAGAGTGAGAAGGAGGAGAAGAAGACAGAGAGATGAAAGAACAGTGGGGAAAGAAGCAGCAATGTTTTTGAGGTTAACTCTTAGCAAGTGTTGGGGTCTAGGAAAATTCTTAATAACGTATCAGATTGGTCTAATGTAGTGGGCTTGCAGTATAGATTGTAGAGAGGGTGATTTCCTGAGCTCCAGAAGAGATTTCTGGTTTAGTTCCTTCTTAGAAATTGTCCTTGCTGCAAAGTTCCTGGCACAGAATCACAGGATTGTGGACTGAGAGCTGGAAGGGGTCTCAGAGGCCATCTAGTCCAACTCTCTCCTTTTACATATGAGTTAACTGAAGCCCATGGAAATTATGTGACTTGCCCAAGGTCATATAGGTAGTAAACCTTAGAGATGGGGTTTTTAACCTTTTTTGTACTATGGACCCCTTTGACAATCAGGTAAAGCCTACAGACCCCTTCTCTGAATAATGTTTTTAATTTCATAAAGTAAAAATGCACAGAGGAAATATAATATACTGAAATATAGTTATCAAAGTATTTTAAAAAATTAATTCACAGACCTCAGGTTAAAAATCCCTTGTTAAAGACTAGGTTTGATCCCAAGTCCTCTAGGATACAGAGTCATTCCTTCATTCATTATACATCAGAGCCTTGTCCTTTACTTGGAATGCTAGAGGGGGCATTTTATTCAAGTCATTTGCCCAGCTGGCACAGTGGAATAAAATGGTGCCATGCTATTCTGTAAAAGAGAACCATCTCAGATCAAGGAAGCTGCATAGAGAAATCACAACCCCCCCTTCTTCTTCTTCTTCTTCTTTTTTTTGGAGGGGCAATTGGGGTTATGGGACTTGCCCAAGGTCACACAGCTAGTAAGTGTTAAATGTCTGAGGCTGGATTTGAACTCAGGTCCTCCTGACTCCAGGGCCAGTGCTCTATTCACTGTGCCACCTTAGCCGCCCTGAGAAATTGTCCTTTTGACATCAATACTGCTCCCATTTGTAATGTGTTCTTGACTCATGCCATGGGCTGCTCAATATCCAGCACTTAAGCATGATTCCAAGACGTGAATAAGAAATGACCAGGCCATGTGGGTAGCTCAAGGAAGAACCATGAACTCCATTTGTTGTTTCTCAGGACAAAGTTTTTATAGAGCAATGAAACAAAGGAAGGGGAGGAAGGGATCTCAAGTATTCACATCATTATCTTAGTCTGTCATATCCTGGAAGTAGCAGGGCAGTAAGGCCTTTTGTTCTCTAGGTGCCAGAAAGTCTTAGGAAAAGTCAGTTACCTCCTTTCATATGCCGTCACATCACAAAAAAAGGATGCTCTTGAGAGCTGGCTTCAAGGCCTGAAGCCAAAGCCCCATCATCAAGTACATCTGCATAGGAACTGACCACCTAAGAACTCAAATATTTATGTTTTGAACAACTAAAGTTTTGGGGCAGAGCCTTAGATCTAGGCCTCAGGTACTGCTAATGCAGCCGCAGTCATAAACAGATACAATTGAGAGCAGACTTCAAAGCTGAAGTGCAATCCTCAAAACACATCACATCTAGAGCTGGCCACCCAAAGGTACCTGAGTGCTGAATCAAATATAAGTCCTGGCTCAGGCCTCTGGCTCCCAACAGACTCACTCACTGCTGACTTCCCTATGTTTAGACTGCTGGTCTGAATTCTCTTTCCACTTCCTATTTTCTTTCCAATTAAATATGATATTCTATCTTCATACAGTATTAGCACTGGCTTACCTTCTTTGGTTACAAAGGACCACAGGCTTGTAGTTGAAAGATATTATTATTAATTCTCTTTTCCTTGGATGGTTCTTACCTTCTCCCTTTGGATTGCCCTTAATCACCAGCATCTACAGGTCTCTGATGGGTCAAAAATTTGACACTATACTTGAGTCCTTGAAATATATAAATATAAACATACATATATACATAATTATATATATTTATATTGCACAAAATATATAGTATGTAGATAAATTATAAGCACAGAACTGGGTTAAAGGCTTTGCAATAATCAAGAATAATTATATCTATATATATACATTATACATATATGTATATATATATATATATATATATATATATATATAAATGTTAAGATACATTCAGACAGTTTGCTCATTAATTAAAGGATTGATTATAATATTTCCTTATACCGCCTGGGACATTTTGGCACTTTTTTTTGCTCCTCAGCCAATATGTTGTTCTTTTGTGTTTATAGATATTTTTTCCATGATACTATGAATTATCTAACATACATAAATAATTAGGCTATATTTGGAGGAGAAGTTATAGAGAAGTATTTCATGTTCAGTGATTGTATTTCTGCCTTGCTAGGTGACTGTTGTCAGTTTCCAAGTTTAGGATGACTTTCCTCCTGTAGAAGGTAAAAGAACTTGGAGAATGCCATTCCACACTCCAGGTTGGAAGATAGACTGATGTGTTTCTAAAGAGAAGTGATGTGTTTCTAAAGGAAAGAGAAGTGGAAAAAGGGGGCTCTGAGATGGAGCAGGGGAGACTTTACCCTTCCATGTCAGGATGATGAAGAATGGAAGGGTGCAATGCGTATGATGAAGGAAAAGAAAAGGAGAGTTTAAAACACATTGGAGACTATTCCTGAAGAGAAAAGAGCTTCATGCTCTAAGAAGAATAAGCTGCTTGTCTTCAAAAGAGCAATATGGCAGAACCACAGAAGATCTTAGATGAGACATCCAATGAAGGTCAGCAGAAGATGAGGAGAGTAGAAGCTGCAAGATTCCTTGCTGAGTGGTAGTAAGGCAGTAAGGTCATAAGGTCATAAGGAAGCTATTTTTCACTTTAACAACAAATAGAGATGTTTGTTGTCTTCCTGGGGCATTTATCTAAGACGTAACGAAAAACTTTCCAAGACTTATTGAAGCAGATGATAACTACTCACATGTGGTTAATCAGATAAATATAAATAACAGGGGCTGTGGGAATGGCAAAGTTGAGCAGCTGTGCTACCATGAGAACTGGGTGCACTCCAGAAATTATGCCTAATAACAAAAGAGTTGACAAAAACAACTTCCAAGTCTCAAATGATTTTTTTAAAAAAAGAAATGGGCATATTTAGACTGGAATACTGAAAGGCTGTTTTGAGAGGTGGCAAGAATTCAACTCATAGATCAGTTATACCAAAACAGAATAGGTCAAAGAAACTAGACTTCTAGAAGTATCCTCAAAAGTATTGCCAGAATTTGTGAATTCTTGAGCAAGAAAATGATGACCAGAGAGGTACAAGTTATGTGGTTTTTTCTCCCTCTTTATGCTGAAGGAAAGGGATGTAGAAGAGAAAAAATAATTTAGGAAGAGAACAGCTCACTAAGAAAGCGGTGTCTCAGACTGGGATTTGGATTTCTGGATCACATCTTACTTAAAATATAGGAATGACAGGTTTCTGGCCAGAGATAGAATGCATCTAACAAAAGCTGGTGCGAATGTGTTTGCCAGGTGTCTTACAAGACTAATCAGAAGGATTTTAGACTAGAAAGGATGGAGGAGGGAAGACTGCTTATGTATATCACCCAAATTAGATACTGTGGAGAGTACCCACAAAGGATGAATAAGACTGCAGCTGAGATACCCTGAAATTTAGAGGAGAGAAAAAAAATCCAAGAAAAAAATCAGTAACAAAACCCATGGCATCGAATATCTATGAAGAAATGCACAAAGATTAGTCAATAAAGAAAAAAAAAACATGAGAGGTTTTAACCCAAGGCAAATTTGATTTCATAGATATCACTGAGCTTCACTGGGATGAAACTATGACTAGACCATGGATGTTGATGAATATGCCTTACTTAAAAGAAATGGCAGTTGCAGTGGGGGGTGGGTAGCATTGTATATTAAGAAGGTATGATCATGTCAGCTAAATCCAGGAAGCAGAGGGAGAAAGCATTAACAAGAGTCTTTTAATGAAGGTTAAAGGAGGGAGAAGCAGGAATAATTTTGTCGTTGGGCAAAAAACCCTGAAATCATATGGTAAAAAATGTAAAGTGCTCTGAAAATCTTAAAGTTCTATATAAATGCTATTCATAAGCAGATGAGGTATTTGGAAAAGAGATGACAAGCCTGGAATAGAGGCATGATATAGTTAGTGAAGAAAGACTTCAATTATACAGACCTCTAATGTAGTTCCCTACTATGCCAAAAAAAGCTTCCTCCCTCCTTCTTCCCTCCTTTTCATTTCTTCCTTCCCTCCTTCCTTCCTTCCTTCCTTCCTTCCTTCCTTCCTTCCTTCCTTCCTTCCTTCCTTCCTCTTTTTTTTTTTTTGCTTTTTGGAGGGCAATTGGGGTTAAGTAACTTGCCCAAGGTCACACAGCTAGGTTTTTGTTTGAGTGTGTTAAGTGTCTGAGGCCGGATCCGAACTCAGGTCCTTCTGACTCCAGGGCTGGTGCTCTACTCACTGCACCACCTAACCACCCCCTTTTTTCTCTCTCTCTCTCTTTCTTTCTTTCTTTCTCTCTTTCTTTTTCTACCAGTTTTTTCTGGAGAAGATCTGATAGTTTTACTGTAGTGAAAACTCAAAATGAACCAGCAGTTTGATGTAGCAGTCAAAAAAACTAAGGTTATCTTGGGCTATAATAAGAGGGAGAGAGACTATAAGAGCAGGGAGGTAACAGTCCTAGAGTACTTCACCTTCATCAAACTTTACCCGGAATATTGTACTGAGTTCTGGTCACTATGCTTTAAAATAGATATTAATAAATCAGAAAATGTATCTGGAGAAGGGTAACCAAAATGGGCCAAAGAATTTTGATTCCAAGATAAACAAGGATTGCTTGAAGGGACTGGGTATGTTTAGTTTGGAGAAGAGAGGACTCAGGGGAACATGATAGCTATCTTCTATCTTGAAAGGCTATCAGGTTGAAGAGAGTCTAGACTTGTTCTCTTTTGACCTAGGTGGCAGAACCACCAGCAATGGTTGAAAGGTTTGAAGAGGTCAATTTAGGCTGATGTCAGAAAATTTTTTAGCAACAATTAGAACTGCCCCAAAGTAGAATGGGTGACTTTGGGAGATAGCAGTTTTCCTCTCCTTGAAAGTCTTTGAGCAGGGGCTAAATAACTACTTGTCAGTTTTATAGTAGTAATTCTTATGCTTGACTAGGTTTGACTAGGCTGAGGAAGCCTCAAATTCTGTGACTTTGTGAGAATTACCCTGCCCACAAGGAGCAAATAATCTAGTGGAGTGATAAAATATGTACACAGATCACTCTAATACAAATGTGATACACGTCAACCACTCTGCATTGTTCTGATCAGCCAGTCACACCATACATTGCCCCTGATGTAGAAATGTCATTTTGTTCCTTTTTGAATACAAAAGACAACATTCACCATTGATGATGCACATTTCAGGCTTCCTGGGCTTCACTCAGATTCTCAGAGTAGTGGACTTTTACTGATCTCTTGGCTCCTCCCTTTCATGGACGATGTCTCCCTAATCATATTATCCTAGGGCTTGTATCTATATCGATCAACCAAATCTCACTGCTCAGGATCCCATCAAATGAACTCCTCCCCTTCACCTCTTACCCCTGACTTTCATTTAAGGTCATTTACAAAGACATTTTCTGAAGAAACTTAATGACAAAGGTAGAAAAAGTCAAATCAGGGGAGGAGGACCTGTATGTACAAAAGTATTTATAGCAGCTCTTTTGTGGTGGTAAAGAACTGAAAATCAAGGGGATGCCCATTAACTGGGGAATGGCTGAACAAGTTGTGCTATATGAATTGAGTGGAATACTATTGTGCTAAAAGAAATGAGGAGCAGACAGACTTCATAATAACTTGGAGAGACATATAAACATGCTGAGTGAGGGGAACAGAACCAGGAGAACATCGTACACAATTACAGACATATCATATCTCTAATGACTGACTTTGATAGACTGGGCTTCCCTCAGCAATGCAAAGTTATAAGACAGCTCCAAAGGACTCATGATAGAAAAGTCTATCCACATCCAGAGAAAGAATTATAGAGTCTGAATGGCGACTGAAGCAAACTATTTGCTTGCTCTCTCTTTCATTTTGTTTTGTTTCTTCTTCCTTGTTGTTCATTTCATGGGTTATAATTCTTCTTTACAACTTGACTAATGTTTAATGTGAAGGTCTATGTAGAACCTATATTGCATTGCATGTTGCCATGGGGAGCAGGAGGGGAGAGGGTGGGGAGAAAATTTGGAACTCAAAAACTTGTGAAACTGAATGTTGTAAACTAATAATAAACAAGTTTTAAAAAGAAGAAAAAAGTCAAATCAGATGGACTCCAGTTTATCTAGTCCACCCCCCGTCTGAAACCATTTCATTTCTTGCAGCAAACTCCTAAATAGGAGGCAGGTTAAAAATTCAGGAGTTTGATTCTGTTTTGCGTTGGCCCCCCTTAATGGGGCCTTCTTCTCCCCTTCACTATTTTCCATCAATTTATCTATCATTTAATCAGCTTCATAGTGAAGTGATACAAAAGCTTAGAGCTTTGTGTTGGTTATTCCCAAAGGTGAGACACCTAGTATTCAGCATGCAAAGCAGCATCAGGCCTGGTTTCACTTCTATGTTTCCCTGATAGCTCTTTGATGCTACTCAAATTGGAGGCATTTCCCCTCATTGCATATAAGCTGCCTACCTATGACCATCCCACCAAGTCATAGGGAACAGAGGAAGACAGGGGCTTATGTCAGCAGACCTCCCTCTTCAGCTTAAACACAAGCCTTCCACTCTGACCTCATTTCACTCCCACAGGCTTGGGCACCACATTTACTTGTGAGTATGTTCACTCAGAACCCTTTTTTATTGGTAAGTCTGTGTAACCCTGGGAAAGTTACTTAAGCTCAGCCTCAATTTTCACATCTGCAAAATAGGGATGATAATAGCACCGACTTCCCAGGGTTGTTGTGAGAAAAAATGAGATAACAGATGTGTAGTACTTTGCAAACCTTATAGCACTATATACATGTTAGTTATTGTTATTATATGATTTTCTACAAGTCACAACTTCCCTTGGACTCATTTTCCTAATCTGTCAAAAAAACAAGTTGGATTAAATCATCTCTAAGGCCTCTTCTAGCTTCAAATCTACCCTCCTATGAGGCACTAGGATGTATGTGCATGGGGGTACCTGGCCTTACTCATACCTAGGTATGCTCTGTAACCATTCTTTTTTGAAGTTAAATGTTTATTTATCATTAGTCTGTTGGACAAGGCATGTGCTGCTTCCAAACTATCAAATCAAACACTTAATTTTTCATGAATGCCTTCTAATGGTAATGATGATTGTTTTACCTGCTGTGGAAAATTCAGTTTAGTACCTTATTGATCTGGAATTGAGCTCAGAAGATGTTAGCTTTCTGCCAAATGTTTTTTTAAAAAAAATTTTGGGGAAAGGGGGTATTGTTCTTAATAGCACATCAGTTTCAGGGGAAGGGGTATGAAGTATGGGTCTGGCATTGAACAGTTTTGAAGTTATTCTTGCTGACCTTAGACAGGGGACTTACACCAGCATCCCTGAAGGTTCTCACCAATGACACAGTTAACTGGCACTGCTCCTTATACAATTGTACAATGGGGAGCCATCAGAGCTTTTCTGTGCCTTATGATCTTCATTGTCATATATCTTGGGATCTATAACTATTTAAGCTCAGTGCTTGCTTCAGAGCAACAGTGACACAGAATAGGTCAAGAATAGGTCAATTATTTTATAAAGCTGCTGGGTGCTGCTTAAGAAAAAAGGTACTTGGCAAGGAAGCATAGCTAGGACCAACTGAAATGGGCACAGGGCACAGTGGAAGAAACCAAGTAGACCAATAAAGATAGCACAATATTTACCTCTTTCTTCACTCTCTGGGTAAGTCATAAACACACGTATTAAACAAATAAAGAATTTCTAGACATTTCTTAGCATGTCGCATGCTTTTACTAGATTTCCACTGCCAGGAATAAAACTTCCTTATTGTTACAAATTCCTGTGTACATTATTCCAGAATGTAAACACACAGACCAGGCTGGTGGGAGGAATTTAGACTTCCAAATTTCCCTCACTCTTATCCATATGATTTGGAATTGAAGACCTCCATTCGATACCTGGATGGACCTTCATTTCCAGGGGCTAGTATCAAGTCAAAGTAAGTCAAGTAAAAAATGTGTTTAGTGCTTACTATGTACCAGAAACTGTACCAAGGACTGAGGAAGCAAAGAAAGGCCAAACACAGTCTTTATTCTCAATAGCTCAGAGTCTAATAGGGTAGTCACCATGCAGACATATGAGAAAAAAACTATATATTGGAAAAATTAGAGATCTGGGAAAGGTGCCTTAGAGAAAGTGGAACTTTAGGTAAGGCTTGAAGGAAATCAAAGAAGTCAGGAGGTGAAGGTGAGTTAGAATAGAATTCTAGGCTTGGGGGACAGCCAGTAAAAACATATGGAGTTGAAAGATGGAATGTCTTATATAAGAGATAGGCCAATGGAGGCCAGTGTTATTGGATAGACATTCAGAAAACACTTATTCAGTGCCTACTATGTGTCAAGATACTGTGCTGAGAGCTGTAGATACAAATAGGAAAAATAAAGAGTCCCTGACGTCAAGGTGCTTACACTCTAATGGGTTAAGACAACACACAAAAGAAAACAGAAAAGTACAGGTGCCTGTGATGGGGGAGTATTCAGCCCAGAGGCATGGTGGAGTAACCAAAGAAGTCCAAAATAAGAAGTCAAAGCATTATTGCAGCATTTGTGTGTGGAGTCGAAGAGAGTGTAAAAAGACTAGAAAACTAGGTTATGAAAGGCTTTAAGAAGCAGCTGGGTATTAGGTTCTATGGGTGGTGCTATAATCTTGAGGTTCCCAGTTCTGTCCCAGAAATTCTACTTAGGACTAAGGTGTCTGGAACAATTAGGGTCGTGAATACACAGACATGGGGAAGGCATTGCTTGGAGATTCTCTGAATCCAGTGAAGTAATATGGGGTCCCTTTTCAGATTCCTCTTGAACCAGAAGTAGGAACTCTATTTTGGAGGGGTAGTTTGGTACAGTAAATAACATCCCTAGATGCGCAACTCTCCTCTCCAATTCTTTATTTCCTCTGGGACTTTGAGTCATGTATCTCTTGGGAGAAGATCTTCCTCTATAGCTTGTACCCTCTTCCTCCTAGAAAATTTAAGCTTCCTTACAACAAACAGGGAAAGCATCAGAATTATTATTATTTAATTAAAAAATCTTGGTCCACACAGGTCCTTTTTACTGTAACACACATACCTTCCTGTTGACATTTGCCAGGACCATAAAAATGATCTTTCCTCTCTAGGAATAATCAAGTCAGGGGAGCATTGCTACTCATGTTTCTCAAAGGACCCATGAAAAGGAGATACAGAAAGAGATACTGCTCCTTAGGCTAATTAACCTGCAGCTGCTTCAGCTTTCCTGCTAGGAGAGGATGAAAGAGCCAGAGATATAGTAAATTATAATCCTGTATCTAGCTGAGGGTTTGAAATTATTTTCAAGGAGTTATTTCCCTTTGTCCTTTGTATTATTTCTTTTGGAAAACCAGGAAAGATGAGCTCAGCATGACCTAGAATTCAACCATATGCACCTGATCCTTTCTTTGTGTTAGGACTTTTCTAGCATCACCCAGAATCACAGAGGCCTTGCCAATGTAGGGGATGTATGAGAGACCACCAGAAAAGAAGGGAAGAAGCAAATGGTAACTCTTACTTTCCAAAAACTTTTTGTTTATTGCCCTTTCCCAGAGTCACAGAATTCCCACTGGCATCCACCTCAGGGTTGCTGACCTGGATGGGGGTGGGGGAGAGAGAGAAGATAAAAAAAGAAAAAATGAATGATCAAATCACAGGAAAATTAACCCTCAAAAAAGCAACCAATGTGGGTAGACTATTAAAGCTCCATTATAAAAGATGTTAGTCTTTTGTGTTTCAGATGTATTATGGGTCAAATCATGAAGTCATATAATTTTAAAACTGTAAGAGACCTTAGAAATCAGGTACTCCCACTGTTTTATTTTTCAGATGAAAAAACTGAGGTCAAGAAAAGTTAAGTGACTTGCCTAAGGTCACATGCAAATTGGTAGCTTCTGGACTGAGACTCAGGTTTCTTGACTCCCAGGCTTTTGATCTTTCTCCTATACTTCATGTCTCACATTGCACTCTGTGATATATTATCTCGAGGTCACACAAGTATCCTATAATGCAGGTGATTTTGTTCCCTAATATCTCTTTATAACATGACTACATAATTTTTGTATGCACAAGGAAGGAAACAACTTGATGATTAATTTTATTTTTCTTTTTAAAATGCAGTTATATTTGCATACTTTTTCATCTTTCATTTCATTCAACAAACTTTACCTACTATACTATGCGCAAGGCAGTGAACTTAGGGACTGGGGATAAAAGAATACAATTATATAATCTCAAGGAGCTTCCATTCTATTGAGGGAAGTATAACATGCATATAATACAAAAAAAGAGAAGAGAAAGAGAATTCTCATTAAGGCTTCATGGGAGATATGGCATCCAAAACTAGTCCTGAAGGAAAAAAGTTTTCTTTAAATTAAATTTTATGTTTATTTTTTGTTTACATCATTCATTTCCACAAGATTTTGAGTTACAAATTTTCTCCCAATCTTTCCCCTACCCACTACTCCAAAATAGCAATCCCACTGTATACCCCCTACCCCAATCTGCTCTCTCCTATATGCCCCCTTCAACTTTCTAGTAGGGCAAGATGGATCTCTATACCTCAGTGCCTATATATCTTGTTTCCCAGTTGCATGTAATTAAAAAAATAATATATTTTTTAAACATTTGATTTTAAAACTTGGAAATCTAGATTCTTTCCCTCTCTCCCTTGTCACCTACCCTTCCTGGGAAGGTAAGCAATTCAATATAGGTTGTACATGTGTAGCTATGCAAAACATTTCCAGAGTGGGTATATTGTGAAAGATTGACTATATTTCCCTCCATCTTATCCCAAACCCCACGTATTCTATTCTCTACTTTGACCTTGTCCCTGTTCAAAAGTGTGTGCCTCCAACTTCCCCCCTCAACCTCCCCTCCCCTCCATCATCTCCCCTCTCATCCCTTTCCCCTCTACTCTCCTATAGGGCAAGATACCCTATTTGGTGTATATGTGATTTCCTCCCTAAGCCAAATTTAACAAGAATAAGGTTGAACAATTCCCTTTTGCCTTTTTGTTCTTCCCCTCCATTGTAACAGTTTTCCCTTGCCTCTTCTGTATGAGATAGTTTACCCCATTCTCTCTCTCCCCATCTCCTCTCATTATAGTCCTCTCTAAATTTCGACTAAGTATCATCCCTTCCTATTCAACTGGTCCTGTGCCCTCTGTCTATGTATACCTGTAACCATATATACACACACTCACATATGTATGTATGTATACATATATACATGTACATACACACACACACACACACACACACACACACACACACACATATATATATATATATATGAAACTCTGATAAGTTCATTATGATTTATTTTCTCTGTTTATCTTTTCATACTTCTTTTTCTTCTTCTATATGTATGTCAAGTTTTTTATTCAAGCCTGGTTTTTTCATCAAGAAAACTTAAAAGTACTCTATTTCATTGAATGACAATATTTTCCCCTGAAATGTGATACTCAGTTTTGCTGGGTAGGTGACTCTTGGTATTAATCCCAGCTCCTTTGACCTCCAGAATATCATATTCCAGGCCTTTTGATCCCTCAATGTAGAAGCTGTCAGATCCTGTGTTATCCTGATTGTGTTTCCACAGTATTAAAATTGTTTCTTCCTGGCTGCTTATAATATTCTTTCCTTGATCTGGGAACTCTGGAACCTGGCTATAATATTCCTAGGAGTTTTCTTTTTGGGATCTTTTTCAGGAGGTGATTGGTGGATTCTTTTTTTTTTTTTTAAAGCAATTGGAGTTAAGTAACTTGCTCAAGGTTACACGGCTAGTCATTATTTATGTGTGGGTGCTCATTTTCTGAGGCCGGTTTCGATCTCGGGTCATCCCAACTTCGAGGCTGGCGCTCTTACTCACTGCGCCACCTAGCCACCCCAATTGGTGGAGTCTTGCAACCTCTATTCTGCCCTCTGGTTCTAAAACATCAGGGCAATTTTCCTTGAGAATTTCTTGAAGGATGATTTCTAGGTTCTTTTTTTGATCATGGCTTTCAGGTAGTCCAATAATTTTTAAATTCTCTCTTCTGGATCTGTTTTCCAGGTCAGTGGTTTTCCAATGAGATATTTCACATTGCCTTCTATTTTTTCATTTGTTTGGATCTGTTTAATTAATATCTTGATTTCTCATAAAGGCACAAGCTTCTATTTGCTCCAATCTACTTCTGAAGGAATTATTCTTTTCAGTGAGCTTTTGAGAGTCTTTTTCCATCTGCCAAATTTGGCTTTGTAAGGCATTCTTCTCCTCATTGGCTTCTTGAGCCTCTTTTGCCATTTGAGTTAGCCTGTTTTTTAAGGTGTTGTTTTCTTCAGTCAGGTTCTTGACACTCTTTTCATGATTTTCTTGCATCATTCTCATTTCTCTTCCCAATTTTTCCTCCATTTCACTTATTTGGTTTTCAAAATCTTTCTTAAGCTCCTCTATGGCCTGTTGCCAGTTTATACTTTTCTTTTCTTTCCTTTTTTTCCAAATGCTTTATTAACTTCTGTTTTACATCATTCATTTTTATCACATTTTGAGTTACATTTTTTCCCCATTTTTCCCCTACCCACAACCCCAGAATAGCAGTCATACAGGATATCCCCTCAACCAATCTGCTCTCTCTCTTCTCCCATACCCCCTTTGACTTTTTTTAATTTAAAAAGTGGATTTTATTACCAAGGGACTGTCGGGGTACATGCCTAAATCAGACAGTGCTTTGGCACAGACACTGTGCCGATTTTATAGAGGTTCCATAAACTGAAATTACAGTGATGTAAGCTGAAACTACAGTGTACATTTGAAACTACAATCAGTGATTGGTCAGTATACATTTTAATTTCCCCCATGATCAGGGAAACCCCCTTTGACTTTTCCAGTGTGGTGAGGTGAATCCCCGTGCTCCATTGCCTTCACATCTTATCTCCCAATTATATGCAAAATAGTATTGATCATAGTATTTATATTTTTTTAAAATTGATTTTCAAAGAAAGATAAGCAACTCAGTATATGCTGTACATGTGTAGCTATGCAAAACATTACCATAGTAGATATATTGTAAAAGACTGACTGTATTTCCCTCCCTCATATCCCACCTTCTACCTGGTCAACTCTGCACCTTGATCCTGTGCCTTTACAAAAGTGGGTGCTTCCAACTTCATTCCCCCCAGCCCCTCTCCCCTCCACCAGCTTCCCCCACCCCCCACTCAAGGTTCCTGTAGGGTGGGACACCCTATTTAGTATGCATGTCATTCTCTCCCTGGTCCAAATTCAATGAGAATAAGGGTTTGCCGTTTTGCCTTCCTGTTCTTCCCCTCCCCTGCAACCACCTTCCTCTGCCTCCTCTACACGAGACAGTTCACCCCATTGTCTCTCCCCATTCCCCCTCTGCACATTACTCTCTCACCTCTTAACCTCACCTTTTAAGTATCATCCCTTCCTATTAAATTTGAACTCTGGCCTCTATCTATGTATACCTGAAAACATATATACACATATTTACATATGTATTCATATGCCCATATGCCCTTCTTCAACTATTTTCATACTAAGAAAAGTTTCATCAGTTACAGTTATTTTTTTCCCTGTAGGAATGGAAATAGTTCAACTTTGATAAGTTCATAGTGATTTCTTTTCTTTTCCCTGTTTACCTTGCTTACCTTACCTTACCTTACCTTACCTTACCTTACCTTACATCTCTTGCTTATTGTATCTGAATGTCAAATTTGCTATCCAACTCTGGTTTTTCCCTCAAGAATGCTTGAAAGTCCTCTATTCCACTGAATTACCATATTTCTCCCTGGAACATGATACTCAGTTTTGCTGTGTAGGTTATTCTTGGTTTTAATCCCAGCTCGTTTGCTCTCTGGAATATCATATTCCATGCCCTTTGATCCCTCAGTGTAGAAGCTGCCAGATCCTGCACTATCCTGATGGTATTTCCACAATATTAAAATTGTTTCTTCCTGGCTGCTTGTAATATTCTCTCCTTGATCTGGGGATTCTGGAACCTGGCTACAATATTCCTAGGAGTTTTCTTTTTGGGATCTTTTTCAGGAGGTGATCGGTGGATTCTTTCAACCTCTATTTTGCCCTCTGGATCTAAAACATCAGGGCAGTTTTCCTTGAGAATTTCTTGAGGGGTGATTTCTAGGTTCTTTCCTTGATCATGGCTTTCAGGTAGTCCAATAATTTTTAAATTGTCTCTCCTGGATCTATTTTCCAGGTCAGTGGTTTTTCCCATGAGATATTTCACATTGCCTTCTAATCTTTCATTTGTTTGGATCTGCTTAACAGCATCTTGATTTCTCATAAAGTCATTAGCTTCCATTTGCTCCAGTCTAACTCTGAAGGAATGAATCTCCTCAGTGAACTTTTGAGATTCTTTTTCCATCTGGCAAATTCGACTTTTTAAGGCATTCTTCTCCTCATTGCCCTTTTGGGCCTCCTTTGCCATTTGAGTTAGTCTATTTTTTAAGGTGTTGTTTTCCTCAGTCAGGCTGTTGACCCTCATTTCATACTTTTCCTGCATCCTTCTCATTTCTCTTTCCAATTTTTCCTCCACTTCTCTTATTTGATTTTTAAAGTCCTTCTTAAGGTCCTCTATGGCCTGCAACCCGCTCATGTTTTCCCCTGGGGCTTTTGGAGCAGGACTTCTGACCTCACAGTCCTTTTCCCACTCTATGCCCCCAAAATAGGAGTCTAGGGTTGCATTTTTCTGTTTCCTTTGCCTTGGCATGTTACCACTTAATTGCTTGACATTTGGGCTTATTGCCACACTATGGCCTTAAGGCCAGATAGAGGAATTTTCGTCCGGAACGTGTGGGGGGCAACTTCCATTTCTGGCAAACTGTAAACCCACCCAAGACTTCCGCCCTAGATCACAATCCAGATCCAGGGAGGTTAAAGCAAGAGAGATTACCCCCCAAGACTGATCGCCGGATCTCCCTACAATTCGCAGGCCAGGAGATGGAGCTGCCTCTGAAAACTACAAAATGGCATGTCTCCTCAGCGGCTTCTTAGCCCCCAGGGGAGGGAGCCGACGCATTCCCCAAATACTGGTCCCAAAGTCCATAGGACACTAACCTCTTACTTTGTCCTAGGCATATCTATGTTGATAATTCTGGAGTTGCCACCGCTGCTGTTGTTCTGGGGTCTCTCCAGCTGGCTGCTGGCCCTGCTGCCCTGGGGCTAAAGCCTCGGCTCACGCGGACCTGGGCTTGGCTCGGCTCGGCTGGCCGCTGCCGGCTCCCAGAGCACTGTGCTGGTCCTTCCTGCAGGGCTGTTGGGCTGTCCTCAGCGGGAGGTTAGCTTCTCTGTGTTGTCCTGTGGGTGCTGGGGCTCCAGAAGTTGTTCAGAGTCCCCTTTTACATAGGTTGGGGGGAATCTGGGGGCAGAGTGCCTTGGATGAGCTGTTCATACTCCGCCATCTTGGCTCCGCCCCCCCAAGTTAGTCTATTTTTTAAGGTGTTATTTTCCTCAGTCAGGTTGTTGACTGTCATTTCATACTTTTCTTGCATCTTTCTCATTTCTCTTCCCAATTTTCCCCCCACTTCTCTTATCTGCTTCTTAAGGTCCTCTATGGCCTGTAGCCAACTTTTCATTTGGGGCTTTTGGTGCAGGAGTTCTGACCTCACAGTCCTCCTCCTGTTCCATGCTTTGATCCTCTTTGCCCCCAAAATAGGAGTCTGATGTTGAATTTTTCTGTTTATTTTGTTTCCTTTGCCTAGGCATGTTGCCACTCAATTACTT
Organism: Gymnobelideus leadbeateri; assembly: GCA_011680675.1. Classification (NCBI taxonomy): domain Eukaryota; kingdom Metazoa; phylum Chordata; class Mammalia; order Diprotodontia; family Petauridae; genus Gymnobelideus; species Gymnobelideus leadbeateri. The sequence continues at coordinate 143,497 of WOXC01010311.1, forward strand.
GACTTTTTGGCTTGTTGCCAGAGTAGGACTTTGCCACCAGCCAGGGGAACTTCTGTACCAAACGTTGGGATTTTCTTAACTTCCAGAGGTATTAGTTGGGTGCCCTCTCTGAAGCCCCCACATGCTCTGGCAAGCTGGTCACACACACCAAGACCTCCACCCCAGACCTCAATCCAGATCCAAGAAGGGTAAAGCAAGAGTGCTTACCTCTGAGACTGATCTCTGGATCCCCCTACAGTTTGAAGGCCAAGGGCTGAAGCTGCAAAGTGGCAATGTGGGGCAAGCTGCACCTGCTCCTCAGAGGCTTCTCACTCCCAGGATAAGCAGCTGACGCATTCTCCTAACAAGCCCCAAAGTCGATAGGGCACCACCCTCTCACTTTGTCCTAGGCATCTATGTTTTTATAATTCTGGATACTCCACAGCTGCTGGTGTTCTTGGGTCCCTCCAGCAAGCTTCTGGTCTGGCTGCCCTGGGGCTAAAACCTAGACTCACATGGGAATGGGCTCGGCTCCCAGAGCACTGTGCTGGCAGCTCCCAGAGCTCTGTGCTGGCTGTTCCTGCCAGGCTGCTGGGCTGTTCTCAGTGGGAGGTTAGCTTCTCTGTGTCATTTT